>JAMPIV010006134.1:0-128673 GCA_024509875.1 Oreohelix idahoensis | reverse complement strand
AAAAAAATTGCCTAGAAAAATCACAAACAGCCAATAAAAGCTGGGGTTGATTGCCACGTCCTGTAAAGGATAAGCAACTAACTTCAAAAAGGACCAACTTTGCTTTCTTGCAGATTTCATTGTCTCAGTTGAGGAGTGCCGGCTAGTGATAACATGATATCCTTGATACATTAATAAACAAGAGGAAAGTTTCAATATAACCAAGTGAATAACCAATGGTGCTATTTATAGTTTTGTTAAATATAGTACAGGGAAATTGAGGAAGGGCGGGGACGCTCGGAATGTGCTCTGACCTCAAAACGTTTGGGAAACACTGGCATAGATGGTATCTCAAGCTTTAAAGGTCTTTGAGTAAACTTATCAAATCTGATTGTAAATACATGTATTGTTAATTACCCTGCGTGCCTCAACATTGTGTTTCACACACTTTAGTGCACTTCAAATCAAATGATAGAATAAACACATTTGAAAAGCAAACTACATTTATTGTGGTTGAAAACAGTGGTTTGTATTACTTACAGATTCAGTACGAAGAACATCTTTGCTGCTTTCAAAAGTTAAAGAAATTATGTGAGTACATGATGCAGACAGTTGTTCTTTGTTCACGAAGAAGATTATTGTGTGTGTGTGTGTGCGTGCGTGCGTGCGTGCGTGCGTGTGTGTGTGTGTGTGTGTGTGTGTGTGTGTGTGTGTGTGTGATCATCATTTTCATCGTCATCATTATCATTCTCCGTTTACGGAACTTTTGACATTTTTGTTTTCAAGGTTTGCCTCGTTTTGGAGAGGCGTGCTCCATTCAAACTAGAGACAGGGTCCATAGGTTATATTAGGACGCATGTCCAAATATAAACGAACTGTGATAACGGTGTACTTGTGGAACAAGGTTTAAGGAAGTAGACACTGGCTTTTGATAAGGCATGCATTGAAGAAAAAAAACCAAATGATAGCATTACACGTGGTAGTCCCTAGGATAAGAGAAAGACAAAGGTAAAGGTGGACCCATAGCAGATTCTGCCGTAGGGGAGTGAAGTGTTGAAGACTTCACCATACTAGGTTCAGCATCGAAGAGGTTGGGGGGTGATCAGTTCCCTTTCTCGCTGTCTTTTCCTTCCCTAACTAAAAGAGCAGAGTCAGGTACTCATCTTCAGCTGGGTAGACTGCAGCGTGTCGGTACCGTGGATTCGAACCCTGCACCTTTGCCGCGAGACACTAGCGCTCTAACAACAGAAGGAGAAAGGAGATTTAAAAAAAAAACAGAGAGAAGAGAATTGGCCACCAACATAAAATGAATAAAGAAAACAGCGAAAGACTTTGAACGGATGGCACAAGACCGAACCGATTCGTTAATTGTTTTGTTGAGATTATGAGCTCCGTGGGGAGTGGAAAGGGTTTGCCGTAAATTTATTTGAGAGAATTCTATGAACTAGTGGTCCCGTTTAGAGTGTAGAGTGATGGTGAAGGCTCTGTGATAGATAAGGGTCAGAAAGTAAATAGCTGATTCACAGAGTGCTAGGGAGAGTAAGGACAGACTCTTTTACGACAATCGTTCCTCTCAATCTTCTCAAACTCTCCTGGTCAACAATTATTTGCCAGTTTCCAGACACACACCTGCGCTCACACCGATTTGGTGCTTCAAACACACAGACGCACGTGAATACAAACTACGAATATAACAGATATGGGGTAATTGTGGGCTTGGGCCTTCCAACACAATACTAGAAGGTTTATACTGTTTATTTATCACTAAGAATCAAATCACAACATTAATCATTTGACAGGCAAAATTCATAGTTTACAGAAATAAAATACAAATGACAAGATGGGGGGGATGAAGATTGATATCCCATATGCCCTTCCCTCTTGTACAGACAAATGAAAAGGAACCCAGTCCAAATGACAGGTAGTTAACAGAAATAGATAAGTTAACCCAACAGTGGATTAATCTATCCTGAAAAGAGGGAGTAGGAAACTAGTCCTATTATCCTTAACTGGTTTTCCTTCTACTAATCAGTTTAGGAAGGGGAAATAACGGAGTTAAGAAATCCCACTTATAAAGTGAACAATACGAGGAATAAAATAACAAAGTGTCTACCAGGTACAGCAATTAAAACAGTTGCACATAAAACTCTTTCAGTCATGCGCGCTCGTGCTGGCCAACACACAAACTCTCACACAGACTTACCGATCTTGGAATCAGGCACTCCATAGAATTATACAAAAACCATCAATTAACACTTGACATGTGAAAGTGTCTGTTACTTCGATGTCCAGCCCCAGATGTAGCGAGGTTGGCTGGTAGCAAATATTCTCACTTATCGCCGGACGTGAAGTCTAAGTGTTCTTGTGTTTTATTCTATAAGAAGAGTCTATGGGATGGCACTGTCACAGTTAGATACAGGTGAGAATGGGGTGTGGTTTGCTTAGATTTTGCCGCTGGTGGTGAAACTTCTTAAACGAGATGACAACAACTGACCAGTGTGGTATGGTTTAAATCCAGTGAGGAAAAAAACTAGGCACAGTCACAGTTCAGGTAAATATGTACTCTCCCTCAGTAGCAGTAAACTAATAAAAAGCTCTGGCAATTGTTCTTCTTCCAGTTACAACTTAATTTGCTTGATGATGTGTTAAATTTGTCTTTGTGTGTGCTTTCTTTCTTATAATTTAGATAGCGGAATCCCCAACATAGGATCGCCTCAAAGATTAAAATTTAAACAGTCTCAACAAGTTCTGGAGGGGTTTAAGAACTGTCTGGGAGACTCTATACCAAGTTTTTCTTGCTGGGATCGCAAAGGTTGTGATACACCCGTTTAGCACAGAATAGAATTCACTGCAATAAGTTGAAAATCCAGAGGGAATCAAACAAGATTTCACTATGCTAGTGCTTCTGTCAGTGTCTGGCAAACGAGTGATAAAATTGCATTTCTCAAAGGTCTGTATATATCTAACTGGAATGGAACTTAAAGGGGTCGTGTGAGATTTTCACACTTTTTATGATCTCCGGAGAAAATCGAGATTCTAGCCGCCCAGAGTTTCCCCCGTTCGTCTCAGGCTTTCGAGCGTTCTCTGATTGACACAGAGATGTGAAATGTCTGCAAGAAGCTTGCTTCGTTCACTCCGGTTCACACTGCCGTGTTATCTAGCAGCAGGAAACTTCATCGTCCGTTCTGAGATCCCTTAGATCTCATGCCGCTAGTACGTTTGATCCTGGCAACGCCTTTAAGGCAGGCACGAACGAAAAGGTGTAGCGCAATGCTTGCTTATAATCGCTCTAGAAACAGGAGTGGGCGTGATTGAACCTCCCATTAAAGGCCATGCGATCTCTAAAATGCACGGAAGATAGCAGTCTACATATTAATGATCCAACGTGTTGACAATCCACGTGGAAATGCTGCATTGCTAATGAGCCCACGTTTCTATTGTGCATTGTTAATGAGCCCAGGTGGAGAGAATTCCCCGTTGATGAAAAGTTACACCAATATTCAGGGGTACTGATGTTATACGAGGGTCCTATCATCCAACACTTTCAGGGACAGCTGAGTTGTCCGTCACAGGGTTATTGTATTCATTGACGCTATTTAAGCAGCGCGGAGCCCATCACTGCTTTTATCTATTTTTAGAAATTCAGCGCCAAAGCTCTTCTTGTGCTCTTGCATTGACGGTTTCTTTAGCAGCTTCTTTAACATGATGAGGTTGTCAGCTTATAGTTAAGGTGGTTTCAAAATACAAACAATGAGAGTTTTTATTATTGTTTGAAGCTTCATCTTCTTCTTCTTCTTCTTCTTCTTCTTCTTCTTCTTCTTCTTCTTCTTCTTCTTCTTCTTCTTTAGGTTCCATGCCTGGTGGCGTAGGTGATCATGTTTTTCCACAACTTTCTGTCTCCAGTGGGGGTCGAAGTGGCTAAAAGGTAAGGCGTCCGCCTCTAATTCTAAAGGTACCGGGTTCGCTCCCAGTACAGGGAATATACTTGATGGAAATTTGTTTCAGGACCAGTTGTTCCTAATGATGTCATTATCCGCCCCTGATCTCCTGGGTAGCCTTCTTGGATAAGGGCGAAAAATAGGAAGTTAAAAAACCCTCGGCAGTTGGAAATCGTAAAGAGTAGACCATATGGCCTCTGCCTTGGTAAAATGTAAAAATTACGTAACCTACCCATCTCAAAAAATATTTATAGAATGTGTGATTCCTGTATACACACACTGGGATCCTCGCCGGTGCTACAGAGTTCGAGCACTGTGCTGAGATCCTCCTTGTATGATCTAAGTGAGGAGATCAGAACACTGATGGAGATCCATGGGCAATCAAGACTGTCCTTAAAGCCAAACAGAACCACACCAAACTGCCTCCATTACTATTTATCAACTCCGCATTTGACTTCATTCCGTGCCATGATATCAAACTATCAATTATCATATCCCTTGGACTTCCTGCTCCTCAGTCATGTCGTAAAAGTCAACTAATATGAGGATGTGTGTGGAGGAGGGAAACGTGCAACCTCGTCATGTAAAACAAATTGCTGAAACGACCACAGTTGCACTAGCACACAAAATACTTTAGCCCGCAGGTTTCTTGCATGAAGATCACCTGCAGTGATTCTCATCTTATACACTATGCACTGTGAGAAGCGAAATAAAAGATGAACGAGCGAATGCTAGCTGGGTTTAAACTGTCCCTAAAATTGCGAAAGTAATCGTTCAAAAGTTATGTCTGACTGCTGTTAAACGAGCTTCTCGCTTGAGACATCAAGGCTCTAATAGCAGACGCTGCACATGTTCTTCTTCTCTCCATCACGATTAACGGTAAACAGTAGATACTTTATAAATTTATAACAAATAAAATGGTAAGGAATCAGTTTTACAAAATAACGTATACAGGAAACACGGGACGTTTCGGGATTCACCCTACGTCAGCCACATTCACAAACAGGCGATAAAGAAAAATATAGACAGGTCAACAGACAAAGGCAACGGGCATTTCAAATACATGGAAAAAATTGAATTAAAAAAAAAAAAAAAAAAAACATTGTGTGTGATACAGAAAGTTGAACAAATGTAAAAATACGGAACAAGCAAAAAAGTGAATCAAATCAAGAAATGCAACAATGAAAATAGACAATGAAGTAACGAAGCCGACTAATATCCTTAGGAAGTTATGCACTGAATAGTCTCGTCAAAATCTTGCCAACGTGACAGGGGTTAATTGTGGTTGAGGCCAACTTATGTCGACAAGGCTACCTCACACCCAAGACCCATGAACTAAGAAAATTTAATAAAGGATCGTTTGACAGGGGTTGCAATTATTGGTTGTTTGCAACCCTCTCAGCACACATACTTAGTAATTAAAGCAAAATAAAGCTTTATGTAGTGTCATATGGTGGCTAAATTAAGAGTCGGTCTGAGTAAAGAGACAAGACACTAATTTGTAGGAAAGTCTGAGAAGATAGATTAAGTTGAGAATTAAAGTGACTGTGGAGGATGAGACTTAAAGCTTCAAGGGTGAGAACCTAGATTGACTCTCCCTCGCCATCTGTGACTTGTTTTATTAGCTACTGTCTCACCATCTCTCGCTCAGCTGAGATAAGGTCTGCACTAATTTCTAACCACAGACACAACTGTACAGTTAAAGAATACAGGTACAAGTATAGTAAAAGACAAACTGATCCAGTGCACATTTTATAGTTTATTAAAACAAACACATTTATACCACATCAAAAAAAATAACCCACAACAATAACGTGCGAGTTCGCACAACCTGAAAAAAAGAACAATCAATGAAAGGCACAATTTTCAAATTACCACGCTGTCTTTCACACCTACACGAAAACCACTAAGGTTAAAGAAATATACCAGAAAGGGGGGGGGGGGGGGGGGAGGGGTCTCTAAGCAAGAGCCACCACCCCTGACTACTCTATTGTTACTAACTAAACACACTGTGGAGTCCTCCGCCTCCTGACTGCTCTTCATTAGTGTCCACTCTGTTCCGGTTAAGACTTATTAACTAATTTTGACTACACTGACTCAAAGGCGCTCTAGGCGGTCATGCACAACTAACTTATACACTACATAAATTCTACCCTCCTGAATTCTGCAGAACTAACTCAGAGGCTCTCCTCCAAGTATTATCTAACTCTTCAGTTCCGGGGGGAAAAACAACTAACTCCACTCTCTCCCCTCTCCTTCGGTTCGCTGCCTTCCGGACGCTATCGTCTTCGTCTGAAACTCAGATGCGTTACCCTTCGTCAAATACCTCCTCCTGTTAGCATTTAAAAAGGTGTGATCTTCCTCTCTCCTCTCCCGAATACTGATGAAGGGACTCTTGGTGACTATATATTTTTTTTCTCCTGGCTGTAGATCTAGAAATGATGATGGCAACTCAATTCTACACACCCAAACGACGATTTAAACCGCTTCGGGTTATGGGCTACTGCTTTATTGTGGCAGTATGTAAACAATACCAGGCAAAGTAGCCTGTTCTGTATTGGTTCGTACAAACATAAGAGCTCTAATTCCTAGGCGATTTCACGCTGAGGTATAGATTTCCTCACGTCATGAGAACTTCTAATGCCACTCCGTATTGCTGACGTAACTTGGGCGCCAGTTACTTTGCGCGTACCCCAGTTCTCTTCAATTACGATGTTGTCTCTTGCCTCCCTCTCTGAGAAGGCAAAGTCCGTTGCAGACTTAGGGTTACCTACCCTCCGCCGTGAATCGCTGTAAAACAAAATAACAACTATTTTACACCAATTCAAAAAATACATAATTCTAAACACATTAACAACCGAGATTTACCTACACCCCGTTTCCCACACCATATTAAAACTTCCCTAAATACAAGCTCCAATCTCTAAGTATTATTTCTGCCCTCGGGTCAGACTTAACGCTCACTCCATCTCCTCCCCTGCAAAATCCAACAGCTTGTCTATTACGCCTGACCCAGGCGCGGCTGACCTGAACATGTCTGAGATTCCGACCGTGACCTCAGCAGGTATGCGTCACAACACTGCTTCGCTGTATTCCAATATTACAACTTTACTGAATAATTTCCCAGCACTATTCTTAATTAAAGGTAGCCCATGGAAGGTTATCAAATTAAACAAACTATTTAGCACACCAATGCAAACACCATATATCATAATACTAAACACTCTTCACCCCTTTTCTTTCTGACCTACATTATCAAATAGCACAACTTATTAACACACAAATGCCTACACCATATATCATAATACTAAACACTCTTCACCCCTTCTCCTTCTGAATTCCGTTATCAAATAGCACAACTTATTAACACACAAATGCCTACACCATATATCAGAATATTAAACACTCTTCACCCCTTTTCCTTCTGAATTACATTAATTATACCCATAAAAACCCCGCGTACATACACTTCTATTTATCATAATCAAATGGGGTTACTCTAAACTCGTTAGCTAGACATAGTATAATTACAACAAAACTTACACTACACGGGCTGTAGCTTTGTAGAAGTCGGCAACTACTGACTAATAATAAAATTAAATCCCAGAACGAAGCTTACTTACTCCTACTTGCTAAATCTTTTAACTAAAATTCTTACAGCACTATTTAAGTTAACGAACATACCCAGACTATCAGAATATCCAAGAACCTGGCAGACTGAACTGACGCTATTCACGGCAATAAAATTCTTGGACTTGGGAGCACTAACTACTAATTTGGCCCTGCATATACAGTGCCCATATTCTGATGAAAGACCGACTTGCTTCTAGCATCGTCTCCCAAAATCCGCTTCGAACCCACTTGTGACGTAATCTTATGATTGCTACATAAATAAAAAATCGAACCCAATCGTTAGCGCTTCTCGTTACCCGCCATAACATTATCTTAAATCTGCCAATCCAATAGCGACGAAGAGTTATTTCCCCTTGCTGGACCCCCGGGGGGGGGGGGGGGGGGGTCAAAGAAAATAGACTCCCCTCGAAGCTCGCTGAAAAATGTACGTAATCTTACCTAACTAAACTGACCGCCTATCAACCAAAAAAATGACTCACTAGCCCCCGTTACAACACGGGTAGGGGTGTTCTCCCATCTCCAACCGAGAAGGGTTGGTGTTGGCGGTATGATTCATCCTACCGCTATACAGAATAACCCAGAATTAAAACAAATACGAACTTGAACGCATTAGAATAAGAAAAAAACCCAAAAATAAATAAATGGAACAAAAAAATGGGGCGAGTTGAAAATAAAAATGAACAGTAACTCATTACATGTAGAACGACATTTAATCTTACCGAACACCCAGACAGTGTTCGTAGACTTTAAGTCCTAGGCATGTTCTTGAACTAGACTTTAACAGCGACTTGCTCCCTCAGCGTCTAGCGTGGAAATCACAGAGGATTTCAACCGCCGGGCAGCTTCGGCACTCCTCTCTTCTAATTGGCTGCTATCCGTAAGCGGTATGACTAATATTCTATTTTTAGATCCTGACTGAGTAACACTAAAATGGCTGCCAAATCGCTACGTTGTAGTAAAAAGGTAGAGAACAACAGACAAAATGGCGATGACAAGATGGCGCTGTCACATTTTTCTCGCCTGAATTTGTTGTCGTCTCGACAGCTGCACTACCTCTGGCGCTTCAGTCATAATCTCTCAGATCGTCTCGGGGCAGGACTCTCTAGCGGCTGCAGGGCGTACCAGCCTGGTTCAGGGTTTAGACTTTGTACGTTGTCCTCAGGGTCTGTCTCATCTGGCAAAGCTGGTGCCTCAGGTAGGCCTAACGTCGTATCTACTGGACCTGGAGATTGAGAATCATCTTTGCCTTCCCTTCGTTTCAGTTCGTATCCAGTTTCTCTAAAACTCGGACTCGCTCCGTCTGTTCGTTGGATGACATAAGGACCTCCTGTCATTGTGGAAGCACGAACAACAGAGTACTCCTCTTCTGACCACATGTCACGAATTTTAGATCTCTCAGCGTAGTGCATTTTCTTCTTCACCAATTCTCCCACTTGTAGGGATAGAACACGGCAAATTGTCACATCTCTCTTTCCTGACTGTAGCCAACCTCTGTAACTGTGCCTCTGTTCCATTGTCGGTTCTAGCTTACTTCTCTTTACTCGCTGTGGTTTGGAAGATTTGTCCACTCGTGCAGTGTTGCTTCTTGCTCGTGAGTTTTGCTGGTCAGGGCATGCAGTTGTTGACCTTAGCTGGGCATTCCCTCCAACGTGTTTTACATAAGTCTCATCCTCTAAATGCCGACCACTTTTCTTGGCGCCCATATGGTGACAGTTATCACGGCCATCTCTCGGTTTGCACCCTATAGGCAATCTAGTTGTGGCAGTACGTTTAGGGAGGGAGCTCCTTGAGGGACAGGCGGATATCAAATGCTCTGTGGACTTGCACTGAAAGCATCGCTTCGGAAGCGGGCCTTGAGGACATTTGGCTGCCATGTGGTCTGAAAACTCTCCACAATTGTAGCACCTCAATTTTTTAGGCTTCTTCTGTGCCATGGGTCGCCTCCTGCTACCTTTACATTCCTGACCGCCTATGCATTTCTTTCCTGCTATCATTACATGACATTTCGGTCGGACACCACCCATCTTTATCTCTGAGTCATTCTGCTACCCTCCTAGGCATGCTCTTGAACTAGACTTTAACAGCGACTTGCTCCCTCAGCGTCTAGCGTGGAAATCACAGAGGATTTCAACCGCCGGGCAGCTTCGGCACTCCTCTCTTCTAATTGGCTGCTATCCGTAAGCGGCATGACTAACGTTCTATTTTTAGATCCTGAATGAGTAACATTAAAATGGCTGCCAAATCGCTATGTTGAAGTAAAAAGGTAGAGAGCGAGAGACAAAATGACGATGACAAGATGGCGCTGTCACACTAAGAAAGGAAGTGATGTAGCAGCATTCAAATACGTACTTAGAATACGAAACGAAACATAAGCAACAACCCAAAAAAGACAGATCATGAAAAAGTAGGGAAAAGAAGACACTGTTCATCTTTTTTTAATTTACTTATTTAATCAATAACTAAATAGATGAGCGTCCGAGTAGCAGAATAGTTAGATGACTTGCTTCACAAGGCAAAGGAAGGTGGTTCGAAATTAAGTAGCGTAACGATGAAGTTTACCCAAGCTATAAAAGAAAACAGAATGTGTACCTGACTCTGAGTTAGAAAAGACAAAGGCAGAGAGGAAAGGAACTGGTCGCCCTATCTCATAAAACTGAGATATGGTAAACGTGAAGTCTCTAACACCTACCTCCATTGGGGCGGTATTTTGTAGGGGACTACTTTTATCTTTAGTTGAAAGATTCTTCTCTCATCTTGTAGTCCCCTTCTACCGTTTGATGTAAAAGTTTCCCAGGGAGTGCAATGGCTCTCAGGGTGATCATCCAATCCAATGTTAAGACACACAGTTGATTAACTAGTAGAAAGATAACTTTAATTTCAAACTGTACCTGTTAAACCAAACATGATTATTGAAGTCTCTGTCGTGAAAGTTTTGATTTTGTTGGTTCCACAACTCTCTCGCAAAAGGATGAACAATAACGTTATTATTTTCAGGTCCACCATGGTGTCTAGGTTCCACTACCACAGAATCTGGCCAAAACGATTGTACTCCCAATCTGCAGTTAGCAGAAATCGTAAACTGGTAAACAATGTGAAAGACAACCTGCCCGATGTTAAAATGCGTACGGCTTCAGAATTTTCTGTGAAACACAACCTACCAAAGGTTAGAATGCGTTCTGCTTCAGAATTTTCTGGACTCGTTAACTATGATAAAAAACAGCTTAATAGACTGCACAGACCTAATTCGTCTATTGTTAAATGCCAGTTAGAAAGCCCTTTCACGGAAGCACTGGATAATATTCACAGCGATAACAACGACGAGTACTGTTTAAACAATAAACCTGGTCATAGCCAGTCTAGTCGTAAGACCTCTATGAGAAACGCCCTTGGTCGTGATTTTCCAGCCAGCACGGATATTGTCAGTAATGTTGCTAGAGAAGCTACAGATGCTGAACCCAGCAAAGTGCTGCACTCAAAAGTGACAAATAAACACTGTTCCACAGACAGTCGTGGATCAACTAATGAATTAGCATATAGATTTGATGACGCTCATTTCATCAATAAAATTAAAGACGAAAAGTCTCCAAATATGACAGTTTGTTACCCCACGCAAACTCCACGTTTCGGAAAACAGACGGCCACAAATGTCGCGAAAAAATGCATGGCCGAGTCCAAGTTTGCAGGGGAAATTATGCACCGAGCCTCAATTGATGAAGCGAACCGATTTTTGCATGAAAAAAATTTGAATTCTAGTGAAAACCTCGTGCCAGAAGCATGCTTTCATTTAAACGTTGATGAGGCCGCTTCTGATCTGCTCTCCGGAGATTTTAGTGTGATCCTCAATAAGTATTATCACAAAAGGACTACCATTAGTATCCAGGAAACAAAGACAGAAGCAGCGTCTAAATGTAAAATTAAAAAATGTTTATCCACTTCGAATAGGATAAAAAATGCCAATGTCTCGTTTCAGAGTGCAGATAAGCATAGAGTAACAGGCAAAATGAACACTCATCATTGTGCTCACAGGCGCAAAAATAAATGTGCGAAAAAAGGTGTTGCCGTTATTCTACAAGAAACCCCACTGAAAACAATAGTGCATGAAGAATGCCTTTTATCCTCTACATCATCCTGGTCTACGTCGCTGACGATGCACTTGGCCCAGAATATGAAATCTCGTAAAACAGTTAAGGAAGATAAGAAACGAGATCTTAGAGCACGCCGTACAGAAGTTGAATACAACCGAATAAATCACACGGCAAGAAAGGCAAAGATTTCAACACGCCAGAACAAGAATATTATCACAGACGGAGAACTTGTCAATACTCACAAGGAAGTTTCTAATACACGGGTGAACAAATTTTCTAGCGGCCTGTCCTTGCTAAGCAATGATCTGGGTTATACTTACCCAGAAAATCAGATAATCTATTGCAGTGCTGAATTTAAACGACAAAAGCTGTGTGATATCCCTCAGATACCATCATCAGAAGGAGTCATTAGGCAGTGCTCACACGACAACAAGAGGCAATTAGCAAGCTGTGCTGAAAATGACTCTACTGCACTTGGGGAAGGCGTAAGTAATTTTTTCAGTCTCTCAAAGGACGTGCTTGCAGAAATAAAGGATCTTTATAACCGCTCGCACAAAATTCCAAAAGACTTGCAAGCCGCAATGCGCAGGAACTTATGCGCGGACAAATTTTGGCCCTATGAAATTCCCGTAGAACACTTCACGCACAACACGTTACCAACGGATCATGACAAGTCTGCACTCTCAGACGAAAGACACAGTGAACGAGGGATAACTTTAACTCCTTATTCACCAAAAACAGTTACCTCTAGCAGTACTACTCATAGCTCATGTGCGAGTAACTATCAAATTTTATCACAGCACGCAACGAGCAGTGATACAAGTAGCGCTACTGATGTTCTTCGAAGCGATCTGTTCAGATCTGGTCATGAAATGACTGTTTTGAAACCGGCCGCTCTTGAGTTTCAACAGCAACAGCGTCATATCACCGCCGAAGATGTACATTTAATTCAGAATGTACACAACACCAATGTTCCGAATGCAACGCATGAAATCAACAGCATTATCAAAGGTTTCCCACATAAATGTATGTACCAAGTGTTACAAGCAAAACCAATGGCAACTGAAGAACAGAGTTCCGACCAGGACAAACAAAACGTGCCATCACAACCTAATACGTCTTCTTATAATTCTATTTTTATGGTGCTCCCACAAAATCTTATACCTAATGTATCAGGGGACATTAACGGAAAAATCAGTAACAGCACGTTACACACTTTAACATCCACCGTAGAAAAATGTGATGGGAACAAACGCCTAGACTATTCTAAGAATAAATCTATACTCCGAAATAAGTTGGAAGAGTCTATGTCCTTGTTAACTGCAAGCACTGTTAATAAGAATCGTTGCCTAGCGGAAGAAGTTGCGTTTGGTAAATCTACTGAACTAGAAGCTAACTCTGAACATAAACCTGCGGTTAATATTCCACCAAAAGAACATTTGCAGATGGGTGAGTCTGAGTCACAGCAGGCACAAACTAAAAACGAAGAAATAAGACGCAGGCGTAAAAGCTTGATTCCACGGCACATAAAGACTACGCGTAAAACAACGTCGACAAAAGAAAAGCTCGCGGAATGTAAACGCAATTGTTGGAATTCGAAGATCGATTTTAAACATTGTCACGGAGAAAAAGGTAACAGTAATATAGCAGACTCACGAAAAGCTACGTCTTTGTATAATCAATTTGGCAAGGGTCTGATCCCGACAGCTGGGACCGGACGCTTTTCATTAGGGCCCAAGATAACAATGAAAACTGAGCACAGATCCCTAAATTCTGATAAATATGAGAGCGGCAAACATAAACGACTTCTAAATAGACCTAATGGCGTAAATATCAACAACGCAAAAAAACAAGTATATCTGCACAAATTTAATAACGCTCAACAAGATATACGACTTGGTCAGAGAAAGAATGAAAATATACCTGTCGCTCAAAGACGTGTAAATGCTATTGTGCCCAGTGAAAGGCCACAGAAAGCATTGAAGTCGCAGATGACACAGACTCAAGCATCTAAGAAACCTGCTACACACTGCATTGGAATGGAACACTTGAAAAGGGCCGTGAAGAGTCCAGTGTTAGTACCTAGTCGTACTCGAAGCGACAGACTCGATTCCACTACTGCTGATCTTACACAACCTACAGCATCTCGCCTCAGGGCATACGATTCAGAATGGTCAATACCTAAACAAAATTCTTCCATTAAGTCAAAAGCCCCAAAATTAGTGACCAGAGAAAACGCTGATATTAGAGATGCAGCCGTGGGTGGCGAAATGTTTTTGCAGGAAACTGGACAACGAATCCGTGAAGAGAAAAATAATTCGAGCCCACACAGCTACAAGGAGGCAGACATTAAAACAGAAGACTCATCATGTGCAGAATCCCAAAGCGCTAGCTCGGGAAACGAAGGAATATCTTTGCTTGCATTGACTACTTTAAATCATAGACTAGTGTCAAGTAGTCCAATAACATGCTTGATACCTAAAGCTCATTCACAAATGGGTGCGACTCGCGTCATGGGGAACATCAGACAGATGACCGTTAACCATCAGAACATAATGTCCAACAGGTTACAGAAATCACAGGGGGAAGCATGTCTAGGCCCCACAGTAGAAGCACTGTGTAGCAATTATCTCAAATTGCCCAGAGCAAGTACTGGGCAAACGGCCATAAATCAGGCAGTTAGAAGTCGAAGAATCACCAAATATGACCAGCTCACCGCACAGATGCTACCTGCTAAACATGCTCAGAAACTGACGTCCGAGAATGCTGATGACGCTTGTCACAGAATACGATTATCTTACCTCGGGAAGGAGGCAACGTTGCGTGATACGAAAAATAAATTATCACTCAGATATAATTATAACAAGAGCAGTAATATTGTTGATGAAACTGTTAATCAGTATAGACAAAAATGTAGGACTCAACTTGAAGAAGCAGGCTGTGGCACAAGAGCTGATGGAGCTGACCCTGAGAAACTGAATACGTCTGCTAAAAATGGCGAGCCGAATGTGCTCACAAGATATGGAAAGAGTGACAAACCTTCTGAGCTTTTAGAATGTCGTCGCGCCGACGCACTGCCACTTTCGACTGTCACAAGCACAGAAAAATCACACGAACATCTATTGCCTAGATTTCACGAAGACAGTGGAAACAAACAAGCAGCACATACTCAACTACTGTGCTCGAAAGGCCTTTTAGACAGCCCTGAATCAACAGATTTATCGAAAATAAGAAGTCCTCACAATATAAAGAGCCCACTTCCAGGTTATTACAGACTGACGTACAGCTCAAAAAAGAAAATATCTCGTCAACCACTACACATTTCACCCTCCTATACATCACAACGAGAAAACGTTAACCATAGTCAACCACGCGCTTCACTAGCTTACAAAGACAGACACATACATGAACACAGTGTGGGCCAAGAAAGAAAGAACATTAATTTAGCTAATGGAGGAACATATGAGAACCTAACTTCAAGTCAAAGAGCTAAACATGAGGATTGTCAACAAAATCAAAGCAGATGTATAGCAATAAAAACAGATATGCTAGCAAATGCAGACGGTTTTTCGTTGTCAAGGAAAAGACCTACAAATAGCACACGCGGTCAAGGAGACACTAGCAAACTAGTACTAATAAATCGAAACGACAAATTTCCTCACACAAATAAAAATCGAACGCTTAGTATTAGCAAGTCAGTGAAAGAGCGGATGCAGTTTGCGGACGACCAAGGCAAAAAGCATGCACACAAACCAATCCATGAAACACCAAGGAAACCATCCCAAAGGAAGTTTGCTTCCAATCATATTGATGCTTATGACACAAAATCGAAGAACGCAATTACAAAAGAGGCAGACACAGAAGGCATGAAAGACGATAAACATTCTCCGCATATGCCAGCTAAAACAAAATATAATAATGTCACTCTACTCAGCTCCCAAGGACGTAACCTGCTTAGTTGTAAATCGAAGGTAGCAAATGTGTACAATGCTTCGCGCTCTAGTGGACCCAAGGTGAGCATTATACGTGAAGTGGGCAGCAGTCAAGAGAATCAGACGTGCATGAACGAGGATAAAGCATCGTGCTTACTTAGATCAAAGTCCTTGGCGCCGGTAAGACCTGCTATGAGTCAAAATCAATGCAATTCTAGCACACTAAGGCTAAAGAAGATTCGCGAACACAGTCAAACTCGTAATATTGAAACTGAACCCAATAAAATTGAATCGAAAGGTCTCATTAAAGGCAGTACTTGCCAATTCATGTCCGTTAAGTCCTCTTTCCATGACAACACGGGTTTTGATCAGAGTATTCAGAAAACGCGATGTGAACATTCAAAATTGGTACACATTCAAAACAAACTGGATCGATGGAACAAAGCCGCCCTTAATCTTACTGCGCGTCATAAAGAAGTTGAGCCACATAATGATGTACGGACTCCGCAAGGCTCTTTCTCCGCAATTGAAGAGAAGTTGAATCCCCAACCACAGCTATTCGTAACCACTTTAAGCCCAAAGCTAGAGAATTTCCCAAGACACCAGCAGAGTCAGACTTTCTCCAGAAATCCTGATACACTCTTTTCTTTCTTGACTTCAAGCGGGAGCACTTGCTCCATGAGATCAAAGAAAAGTACGTGTTCTTGCACACCCCCCAAAACTGGTTATTCCCCATCAAAAGTTCACCAGACAGAAAGTGTAACGTGCCATTTTACCGAAATAGAATGCCCCGGGGAATCAACATGTCGAAGGACAAAACTGGTTCGAGTTGTTCGAGATGAGGGATGCAGTTTAGATTCAGCAAGAAAAAACAGCACCAACTTTACGGCCAAACATGACAATAAAGGAGATCAATTGTTTTTAACCAGAGAGATTATCGAAAAGGGGATCAGTGCCGCTGAACACAAAGAGAAAACTCTGTCTTTGCATGGCGATCAAGAAGCTGATAGCAATGCTAAAATAAGAAATGACTCTGATAATACTTGTTCACTCTGCGGCTTTTCTTCACCTATAGATTATGATATTATTGAACATAGGTCAAAAGATTATGATCCAGGCTCTCAATATAATAGCCCAGCCTTAATGAAATTATCGAACATTTTTAGCATGCATAAATCAAAGTCATCGCCTGATACCAGAGAAAATAAAACTATGTCAGTGATTGAAGAAAACCAGAAGTGCTTACCTCGACTTCCCGTAAGACAAAGCCTTAACCATTTCATTAATTTGCAAAGGAAAGAAGACGCAGCCTCACCAGAGCCAGTTAAAAGAAAGGCTGGCTATAAAGCGGTGCCTGCTGATAATCAGTTTTCCAGAAACGTGTCTGATAAATATAGCTCCACTTTAGTCCATCCGACTTCTGTTAACCACCCGTCACATTTAGCAGCTCAGTTGAATCGCCAAGTGAAACTAAAGATTATCAAAGAGTCTCACGGAATAAGTACAGAGAGTTCGCTGGGAAAATCTGATGACAGCTCTAGCCGGAATATTTCTAACCTTTTTCTGAGTCCATTCACAAGCATGTCGTCAAAGAATTCATACAGTTTAGGTTTGCCAAAAATGCTGTCAATATCCGCTGGCAAGCAGGATATAGGTCGACTGATAAATCAGTCTCAGCAATTTAAAAACCAGCCAGGAGTAATCGAATTTTCTTCAAGGGAACAGGAAATAATCTGCAAGAAGGATAAACAAAGTCAGGAGTATATCAGCAGCGCTGAAAACGAACACTGCGATCCGAAACCTGTTAGGAAAAGAAAGAAATGTGAGATACCCTTTCTTAATCCTGCAGGACTTTCACGCCTAACAACTTCTGAACAGCAGAACAATGGATTGAGACGGGAAGTTACATCTTCAAATGTCCCTGCTGGTAATACTTTGACAAAACTAAATCAAAGTGGTGCAGCATCGATTATTGAAACAAAAGATGTTAAAAATGATAATAAAAGCTTAAACACGGCATTCATGGACTTACCAAAATCCTGTTACAAAGTGATTAAAGAATCAAAATCTGAATACTCACAACCATCTTCACAGACTTCTGATAACAGCAACAAAAAAGTTCAAGCCGCTGATCAGAAAAATTCAGAATTTCTCACCTTGGCCTACATGTTTGGTTACAAGCCCGGATTTCGAGAACGGTTTCTAGGAAGGAAGAAAGCGAACAATAAACAGGATTTCAACAATATCACGGATGCACCGATAACAGAAGTTTATGATTCAAACGTTGCTTTTACGGACTCTTCTGGTGCTAAGTCAGAACTGATATTACTGCTAGAACGATTGAAGATGCATGAGAAAGGAGCTAGTTTGTGTGAAGCCAACCTAGAATATGATGATCACGTAGCACGAAGTACTTCCATTGATGATGGCAACACTCAAATTTATGGAAATACGGAGAACGCGAACAAATACGTTCACTTAGGCGATAACGCTGAACGGAAACAAAGAGTGGTTGAAAGTGCCGATAACCAACATAACAGTAGTAAATTATCGGAACCTGTGTCTTTTACACGTAAAATTCTCACAGAGAAGTCATTCCATGAAACGCAGTTAAATAATAAACTGCTTGGAAAATACGTCGTTCAACGCAGAACCAGAATTCCGGGAAACAGCAGGCTTACGTCAGTTCATCATAACACAAAGAATAATAGTACTTCTCTGACAAGTGCTAATGAATATCAGATCAACCGGTTACAGGAACGCTCTGCTTTACACAGACGTGCATGTGGACACGGTTCAGTAAACAGATCTTCATTAAGGAAACCACTGCGTTCCTCTAGATCTTCATTCTTCAAAACTATGCATGTCCGCAAGAATTCACCTGACAACAAACACGAAGACTCTAAACGCAAACCAGTCTGTAAACAAAACTCAAAATTTGAATTCTCCATAGCAAGCACACAGAAATGTAACGCATACAAGTCATTAAAAAAGCATCTTTCCCATTTTAGGTCCTCCGCAAACCAACAAGACACAGGGACATCTAATCCTAGAAATTTGACTAACCAACAAGTAGGTACTGCTGATAAGGTTAGGACCAGAGACAGGGCTGCATCTTTAAAAAAGGAACACGTAGAAGATATGGAAGCTACACGAGCAGCATTTCGTAACAGTGCATTCAAGAAAGTTTCTGGAAGTATTGTCACAAACCCGGGGGCAACCCCAGCACATGACCCTGGTTCCAGGTTACATTCTGTGCTGGCAGCGCAGACCACAGATAACAAATTAGCGTCTCAATGTTTGGCGTTCAATCCTTATGGCTTACCACAGTCAGATGTTTCATTACAGAAGCATCATAGTTTGCACACCGACACACAACAGGATCTAAAAGACGATCACGTGGTCGAGGTTAACAAAATGCCAATAAGCAATACCGAAGAGCAACATAAACATTATTTCGATGCAGAAAGGTTGTCAGAATCTGAGAAATGTAAAATATCTATGACCGGGAATAAACTGCATACAACAAATGCAAATATTGAGAATATTACATTTCAAGCAGCTGCAACACATAGAGATAATTCACACACCAAAACAACTTCGATATCAAGCGATACTTTGCGATCAAATAATTATGTGACCTCCAAGCAAAAAGACTTTGCAAAAGATTATCAGCATTCTCCAGACTCGAGTTGTGTCTTGTCAGTGAAAAAGAGCCTTTCGTCGCAGAAATTACCTGTCATAGGAGAATCTAAACGGAAAGCGTTACACCCAGAACAAATCACTACCAGCAAATTCTTCCCGGCAGGACACGCAGGGTTTTCTTTTTTGAAACAAAACACTTTTGGGTTTGGTTCGAGTGGGGGAGGCTCTCCGACACATCGCAAGCTTCAGACGAAAAACCCATGTAATCTTAGGGTAAGACCGGTAAAAGAGAACTCATTTGTTGGGAAAATCGTGAAAATGTTTGAGAATAATCTCACAGTTTTGACCCCGGGAACAGGACCAACAAGAAACGGACCTTATGAGTAGAATTAAACTGTACTCCCAGCTTGATCCATGTGCTTACAGTTCAGGCATTGGTAAAAGTCTACGGATATGAGAAAGAAGAGGCGCAGATGATACTGTAGTGTTCGACAGAAAATCGACATTAGCTAATGCTTCCCCAAAAGACATGCTGGATTTTCTTATTGACATTAAGAATGTTTGGGATGATGAGAGACAGCGGTCGACCGTTTCAGCCATATTTAACCCTCGACATGTGGGAAACACGGTTTATTTATTTTTATAATGTGCTTTTGTTCAAGAACCTGCATGATGTTCTTGTTTTAATAAGACTTGAGGAACCCGCCTAATTAACAACAGACAGTGGTGGCTGTTTTAGGTTGTCCGAGACCCTAGACAAGCTTGAACTTGCGAGTCCCCTTTTCAAGAAAGTCCTGTTGTATCGATAGGGCTTAATACTTTCTAAATGAAAAAGTTGAATATACGGAAGCTATACCAGTATCATTTCGTTGTAGCGCATCCCATACATTTGTGCGTGAGGCCCTTAAAAGCATGAGGAGCTATGCAAAACGCCTAGGCTGCCTATCATTAAATCCACCACTGACAACGAAGACTATCTTATGCGCATACAGCTTGTAGCGGGTTTCAAATCATATAAATATATATATATATATAACTCTTAGGTATGTTGCCCAAAAAACGCCAGGTAATCCCGTTCGTCGAGAAACCAACCGCGCGAGATGCTAACCGCGCCATGAGCGAACTAACGAAAGCGAAAAAACAATAAAGGGCGGAGTCAAAGTGGACTGCATGTCAACTAGTACAATGTGTTTAGCTTCTGATTCATTTGACAAAAGCAAAGTACTTGCAAACTGAAAAGAAACAATCTCGCAAATTTAAATTGCCAATGTGAACACAATCTCTAAATTAATAAAGACAACACTTACAAATAACGCTAATGAGTAAACAGACAATTATATTTTATGTTAACCTTGAGATCCGTAGCTTCCATTGAAATATGCAATGTGCTATTGTTAATTAATCACATTTAAAACTGTATCCATCGCTAATCCGACGAAAGCAGATAAGAGCTGAAACAATTGAATATCTTCATCTGCCTTTTATGATCACATATTGTTAAATCCAATTGTTTTTAAAGGAAAATTATATGGCAAAGTTATTTTACTAGTCACAAGGAATGAAAATGAATTAAGCGAAGGATATGAAAAAATGAAGGGACAGAGTTTAAAAACAAAATAGAAAGAAAGACAGGCTGGAAGGAAGAAAGAAAGACAGTGACTCTTTGCATTATAAGTGTTCATAGTTTACGAAAATACTGAATATTACGATAAATAATAGATTTTTAAATCCTACAAGAAACAAGAACTATAAGATAGGAAACTCTATAAAGAGCGATACAACAGGAGGCAATCTGATCATCAGAAGTAGTCCCCCCGTCGAACAAGTGTTCTGCCCTTTATTCTCCTTTACACTCTAAGGGGGGCGGGCACCTGGGTCATGACTCCCAAGTGTCTCCGCCTCCTGTTGTCTTATGTAGAAAATGAACCCACTCCACCTTGGCTGCAGCTTTAAAATCTACAATTCTGCCAGCCGGAGGCAATTGTGAAAGTAACGCTTATGTTGAAAATAAATTATTGTGCCACAGCACACCACGACTAGGGACAGACACTGACCCACCTGCGCAAAGCCAAAGAGGCTTGAAGCCACTGCACGCTAGCAACTAAAATCTACTTGCGCCCGACACCTCCTATAATATACGCCGTGTGTTGCCTGTAAGCCACTGTCCTTTCACAAATACGAGTACAACGAAAAACTCAATGTATTGTGGACTTCGAAAAAATGTTCCACTTTCCGGATGTATCATGTAACGCAGGTGGAGATAGAGTTTACTGTCCCGAGTTCCATAGCCCGTTGCGGTTGTTCCACAGCCAGCATGATACCTTTTCCGCAGTTTCACTAAGCCTCTTCAGTGCCCTTGTTCTCGACTGTCCCTTCAGCCCCAACAGTTTCAATAAAACATACACTGATGCAGCCACGAGCCCTCTTGCACCCACCTCAACAGCCATGACCCTTGCAGTGAACCCATCGTGTCTCAGATCGGCGGCCACATCACTATACTTGGCCGCTTTGAACAAATGTTGCTCTTCCAATTTGGTTCCAAATGGCACGTCAGTTCAATCAATATAACCTGATGCGATAATGAAGAATGCAGCACTATATCCGGCCGTCTTCGAGATTTCCTGATACTCTCTGGATATGCCTCTCGTTCAGATAGGTCTACCGCCATATCCCAGTCATTTGCACAGTCAAGGAGAGATGGTACACTGCTACCTGATTTACACGGTTTGGGGTGTGCTGACTTTCCTGCTCTCAGAAAGTATGTGTTTGCGGTGTTCGGCCTGACATTGCTATTCGCCTTCATCCTTGCCAGATCTATTGTCGCAGCCAGCTTATTTAGCACTTTGTTGTGGCGACATGTGTATCGCCCTTGCCCTAATGACACCTTGCAAGCTGAGAGCGCGTGTTCAAGTGTCTGCCTCTCATGGCACAGGTGCACTGCTCATCATCCGACTTTCCCCATCTCACAAGGTTGTGGCCGATGGCAGGAGGTCATACATTGGTCTAATAATGAAACTGAGCCTAAGAGGTGCCATATGCCATATATCATTCCATGTCAAGGACCTTTGCAGGGCTCCTTCCTATGTAGTCCATTGGCCTTGTTGGGCCTGCTGCACTGCTTTTTGCAACCTCTTATCATTCTCAGCTCCTCGTATCTCCTGAACTACCATGTCTCTGCGCTCCCTGCTTGATGCCTTGGACCACCAGCGGATGTCTACATGACCAAATCCCCGTCTATTCGTTTGTGTGTATCCGATTACCTCCCTCAACTTGAGCGACTCTTGGGCGGGCAGCATCAACTGCTTCTTTTTCAACTCTCCACTTCCTTCCCGTTTTCAACGTGGGCTGAATGGACTTAACCACGTCATCTGCTGACTCGCATAGCATCATTGCAAGCCTTGCCTTTCTAACTTTGTCCTCTTCAACAACTGACTTTGAAAGGAAGCAGAAGTTTTGACTAATCAATAGATCACTAATGTGGAACTGATGACAAGCGCCAGTGGAACAAAAATGAGAAGAAAACGCTTGATAGGACACACGGTTAGGAAACCTGTTGATAGCATTACCCAGGAGTCCTTGCTCTAGAATCCCAATTGTAAGAGAGGCAGAGGAAGACCAAAGAACATGGTGAGAATAACTGGAGACATACATCATAGGGATGTCACGGGACAGGAAGACGTGGCATACATTTGCTGAAGGCCAGAGCTCTTTGAAGAGCTGACGGATGATTATGATGATAATAAATAAAAAAATAAATAAATAAAAAATAAAAAAAATAAAAAATAAAAATAAATAAATAAATAAATAAATAAATATATATATATATATATATATATATATATATATATATATATATATATATATATATATATATATATATATATATATATATATATATATATATATATATATATATATATATATATATATATATATATATATATATATATATATATATATACTGCACAGTTAATTCAAACATCATAACATCTATATATATTGGTATTGTAATACATAAGTAATACTAACTGATTACTGTGTCCTTTGTTCCCGTAATTTGATATCTTAACGTGTTCTGATTTTGATTTTGAAAACAATTTTTTATGTTTTGTGGATTAGTATTATGGATTTGTGTGCAGACACGGAAAATCCAAATATTATGAGAATATATGAAGCAAATGATAACAAGATCGCAACTGAAGTAACATCACCGCAGGAATGCAGAAACATATATATATATATATATATATATATATATATATATATATATATATATATATATATATATATATATATATATATATATATATATATATATATATATATATATATATATATATATATATATATATATATATATATATATATATATATCATGGCTGCAACGTAAACAAAGCCGGAGCAACAGACATATATATATATCCTTCTTCTTCTTCTTCTTCCTCGTTCGTCCTGACAAGGACGTTGGTTGCGTTGTGTCTGTTTACAGCGGAGCAGTGATATCTGCGCCTTTCGGCCGGCACATCCGACACAAGCACGGCATTTTGTGGGACCGAGTTTGCCTTCCCTCTTCGATCCCTACTCTCTCAGCCAGACTGCAGTGATGCAGCCTGTTTCCAGGACCACCACGTGGATGTGGAGTAGGGTCTTGGTCAGCTCTGGTTCGCTGACCCTGACGCAAGCAGTCAAGCTATGGGTCATATATTACATTAATAATTCAAAGGGCAAAAGGAACTTTCCTTGCATTGAAAAAGTTATGGAAATCAAGTCTAATCCAAAATATTCTTCAAAAAGCATCATCAGCTCAAATGTAAAGTCAGCCCTGTTGTGTGGCTCTGAAACACGAAGAACTATAACAAGAACACAACGACTAAGAAGTTACATATTTTCATAAATGGTTGCTTGAATAGAATACAAGGATTGGAATAGTATGACAAGATTACTAATGTGGAACTTATTACAAGCGCCACTGACATAGTATATGAGACGAAGACGTTGGAGATGGATATAACACAGAGGAAACCTGTTGATAGTATTACAAGGCAGTTCTTGTCCTGGAATCCACAGGATGAGAGAGCTAGATGGAGACTGAACACCGCAAGGAGAAGGGAAGGGTAGCTGAAATGCTCCCCAAGGATCATAAGTCTTCAACAAAGACACTTAAAGTCTTCCTGTACCTTGCCACCGATTTGGTTCTGTGTCCTTGCACAGGAAAATTGGTCTTTTATGTCTTATGCATGGATCCTGTAGTGAAATGGATCTGTGTAAACCCCACGCTCAAACTTCCTGCTTAAAAACAGCCCGCGTATTTTTTTTTAAATCTATAAATAACTACAATATTTGAGATTTGTCTGAGGGGCAAAGTCCATTTACCGCTAACAATTTAACTAGAGAATTTGAATTTTTCTACTACAACAGGTTAAAAGTTACTACCCCCATACACGCACACACCCACCCTAATATTTATCGAAGGACGTAGAAAAATTAACAACCAATCAAATTGGTACCTCGTTTTTGTAGAGTCAAGGGAAAAATTTGGTTGTAGTGGCAAAAATGCCGCTTCTGTGTTTTTGACCAAAATTAAATAATTTATTTCTCGATAACTAAAGGGAATTAGAATGAAAGAGATATCTTGAATTATAGCGCTGATATTGATTAATATAATAACCTAAAGGTTCCCACTTAATAAAATTATCTTGACTTAGAAAAATTTAATTTACTGATATTTTAGATCAGGGTAGACCTACAATTAATTACAAAAAAGTTAGCCAGATGAAACTGTTAAGGAATAACCAAAAGAAGATTAGATAGAACGATAGAGGTCAGTCGGCCGTTTAATTATCACTTTTGATATTTGAAATCGGTCCATAAATAACAGAGTTATAAAATACACAAATGTAATCAGACGAACGAACACACTTATAATCGCTCCAGTTTATAGTCCAAAAATAGTTAAAATTTTGACTCGTCTTCTGATTGGTTAGGTGTAGTTTATTAAAAATTAACACCTCCTTGCATAGTCCGCCATTTGAAAAACTAACAAGCACTGCCAAGTTGAGATCAGCGGGAAAGCCTTGTGACCAAGCTTTCGCCGTCTGGACGATAAAGCAGTCTGAAAACCTATTTACTGCTAGTCAAGCTTGTGCATGTGTTATTATTCTTTACTTGAGGTAAGACAGATAAGTTTATTTGTAATATATTGACATGTGGGCCACAGGCTGTGTGTCTTCTTCTTCTTCTTTGATCCTTAGCCACCGACCGTCAAAGCAGTAAGTGGCCATCACGCCTAGTGGCGTCTTGTAGGGCAACAACAAATTGATTCCACTTTGCTCGGCCGGTGGCCATTCTTCGTACAGTGCCCCAACTCTGGTTTATTCTTTGCATCTCAGCCTCCACAGTCCTCCGCCAGGTTGTTTTTGGTCGGCCTCTCTTTCGTTTTCCTTCAGGGGTCCAAAGCATAGCTGTTCTTGTGATGGCATCGAGGTCTCTTCTGAGGACATGACCTACCCAGCTCCAGCGTCTGCCAGCTATGATGGTGTGCATGTCCTCTTGCTTGCTACGAGTAAGCAGATCTTGGTTAGTGATGGTATTTGGCCAAAAGGCTGTGTGTGCCGCCCTATTTTATTTCGATACTGCCAATTGGGAGAGGTTACGACGACCTAAGTAGGAATGTGTCTAAAAGCAGACTTATTGGGAAGTGAAAAATAAATGTGTTTGTAAATTTGCCATAAAATTTTGCGACTGTAAGTCCAGGAGAAAATAAATTGATAGTGGCTTCTGGAGTGACACAGTGTTCAAATAACATGTGAAACCATGCATAGAATGTTTGAAAGGAGAAATCAACAGGTCACAAGATATATTTGTACATCCCTGCTGATTCTATGGAAGACCATCAATGCTTAAGGAACAGTGGCTTTGATGCCATATGGGCAAAAGAATGAAAACACAGGACTGAGTGTAGTCAAGGAAACTTAGAGTCTGGTGCACATGGTCAGCACACATGGCTGACCCCAGGTAAGATTATTATCGATTATTTGTGGAATTGTTATAAACAGGCTCTATAGGGGAGGAACTTTTCCTTCTTATTCCAGGGTGGTATTACCAGTTACAAAGTTGTTGCAGTAAACCTGGAGAAGACAGAACCTGTGGGCAGTGAATGCTTACAATATACCTGGAAGCTACATGCTGTATCTTCTTCCAGGAGGCAACACTATTTGATTGATCTTGTAGATTCTGGAGCTAAAAACATCAGACAGGCTGACAAGATAAGTCCCTCAGTACGGGCACATGATAGTTCATTGCAATTCCATCCACAACAATAAAAAGAATTTCCTGGGGAATGATGTAAAGAACAGACTCTCCAATAATAGACTAGTGTTAATGTCAAGCATTGAATCAGACTGTGGGGTATCCATTACAGTGACCTTTTTGATTGTTAAAAGTCATGGACAGTGTTTCCAACTTATTTATTTATATTATGTAAGTAAAAGTTTTCTTGATTTGACTATTCCTGTCCCATAAGAGTGAGGTACAGGAATAATAAAATTGTATATATATATCCCTTTATATATCAAAACGTACACACAGTTTTACTTACTTGATTTTTATTGAGTTAAAGTTCTGTTTGAAATTATTCATTCCTCATACTAAATACATTACCCTAGACACTTAGCCACATAACCTCACAGAGAATACTGTACCCTGGGTGAGATCAGAAGAGGTAGCGGATAGGAACCCTGAGAAATTCATCATCATCATTATTACTCAGGGAACTTACATAGCTTGACCTCACCTGGTTAACCTTTGATTTTATTAACATCAAAACCTCTTATCACAGATCCCATGTGGGTTATAATTTGGGTATGCAGTGTTGTTATGATTAAAACTCATAAAATATCTGTCGATATCATATAAGGCTCGATTAGGGACCATGTTGTTGACGTACTGTATCCATGGGTTACCTGGAAGTACGTCATTGCCTTTTGAGGTAGAATAGCAGAAGTCTACAGATCCAAAGTTAGCAGAAGTGAAAGATTCTTCGGGGCCTTTTCTGTGTGTATTTCAAGGTGGACGGACGCATATGTGTCGAGCTACTAGATGTTTTAATTTCTACAGATTCCTAAAGTGTTCGACCTCTAGATCGCCCATATACCTCAGTGAGTCGATGCTAGCTTATTGTGTGAATGGAATTCTGATCATGATACAAGTGAGTTGTGAACTTTAAATAAATCTGCTTGAAAAATGTCAATTAATATGAAACAAATATAACGGTATGTTATCAGGCACTCGCAGGAAATAAAGAAGTAGAACACCAGACAACAGAAAAACAACAGACATGAGTGGCTTACCCAGGATTTGAACACTGGACCTTCCGTGCGACAACCTCGCCTATCCATGCAAGTGAATCACACTATCCTCCCTGCCATCTACGCATCATCATAAAATGATGTTTCAATGGCAGGTCATCAGTGCGAACCACAATACACGATACCGGAAGTCCACCATGGGCAGTTAAGCCTATTGTTACGTACATTTATTACCTAAGGGGGTAGTCTTCGGTCCTGCCAAATGTACGCACCAGTCTTAATATAGTTATATTATTTGTGCGTTCGATTGATTCACGCACTGACGTGCACAATGCAGTGTGAGTTGCTTTGGACGCACGGGTAACCTAGTTTAGGGATTGTGACGTCATGTTTTGTATGGGGCAGTACGGACCATGTTGATGTCCGTGGAATATTTCTTGTATTCGTGGCAAGTTGGTGGAAGCCATTATTTCTATTGATATATATATTGGTCTTCATGTCGAAGCCAATAGTGGAAGTATCATGTAAGTGTCGCCCCATTTCACATTGAATGTTTATCGATTTTTAATTGAAGTATCAGGCCGCTCCTAGTTATGGTCTAGCGGGAATCCATCGTAGTATGTCATTCCTAGAATGGACAAACGGAGTCGATTGCCTTGTTTGAATTACCGTAGAGGGAGGATACCTACGAGGAAACGAAGTTAATTGATTTTGTATGCTTCACATGTTTTAATATGCCGTTTCGCCAATGCCAAAGTCATGGCATGGATTTTGGGAGAGGTTAGTCAACAGAAGACTCTAACCTGATTGTATTGCCGTGTATGACTTTGTCTGGATTATATATATGCTACATAAGTATTGTATGAAGAAAGTCTGGGAATTTTACGGGTATGATATCAAAGATTGATCCTTGAACATGAATCCGTTTACCACGATAGACGTCCTTGGAAGAAGGTCAACGGACTTCATTGTAAATGTATATTAGAGGGTAACAGAAGTGATCCTCAGCTCACTTGGATAGAAGAGGACTTGATTGTTGAAGAATCTCCAAGAATTTAAGAGTATGATCAGCAACTTTAAAGTATGACATTTGCATCTGTAATCTGTAACCATGATCGTCTTGTCTGTTCCACTCCGTATGTGTCACGTTAAATAAAATATATGTACAGTCATCACAGACTTGTGTGCTGCCAGTAAGTGACCAGTTAAACACTACTTGTTGGAGTTCGTTTTGAAGAACATTTTCTGACATTTTTGTTCCTTTGCAACCATTCGCGTAATGAAGTTCTTTACCACTAGAATGAACGACCCCAACAGTAAATGGTATGCCAGTGTGGTCTGGAAATAAATAATTTCACAGGAACGTACTCAATCCAAGTATCGGTTGAAAAGAAGATTTGAACTTTCAAGGCGACAACATCTCAAACTTGGAACCTAGTGTGATGATGAATCAGAATCAACTTACGGTTACCAAATGCTCAAGGTCATCAATCAACCTCCACGTCAAGTTTTACAGTGACTGACTGCCTTGGGATCACCTATTCGTCATTATTACGTGCGAGCTGTTGTTATATACGCAGAGCGAAGTATTTTTTTCCTCAGACGTACATCCACGGAGACGAGGCACAATGTTTTTTCCCGGCACACGCGAGATGAGTATAACGTGCTTTCGTTGTACATTTTATTACTTTTAGCTGTGCCTTCTATAGTTATGTCCATCTTTACATTTTCCATGTTATATGTTATATGTTGTACATTCGTCGTGGGAGGTAGGGAGGTTGATCTGACGAACGAGATCCATCTCGAAGCCAATTCGGGCTCTTCGTCAGACGTTCTGTAGGGCTCAACTTGTAAGTTTCAATTGAGCGATAATTCCGGTCCAAGGCTAGAAACCTTGCCGAAGTTCCGATCGCTAATTGTTCCTTATGATAGTATCTGTTTAGCTGTTTCGTCACGTTTACTTGTTGTTTTTGGTAGTTATTTTTACTCGTATTTAGTTTTATGATGAATTTTGTTTGTATTATGCGTCCGTCTCACCTTTCCTGTCGTTCAGTTTTTTACAAAACCTATGTTTTTACACTGTGTTGTCAATTGTCCTGTTGAGTATCTGATCGTAGTTGTCATCGTAAATTTTTACGATATTCTATTTTAGTTACACATTTCTAATTTTGTTGATTTCTACGATTGTGTTCACTCGTCTTTGATTATCGTGTCTTGTCGGTAATGTTTCTATTGTCTTTCACGTTGTTGCTTTCATGACATTTCATTACATAAATTACTATATTGATTATTGATATATTTCATAACTATATGATAACAAAAGATACCGTTCTAGGACAGGAACGACGTACACTAGCAAAGTAACAAGGTTAATTAATTTACATTGATTAATTATCATTTTATAAATCAAGAGTATTGTGACTACTTATAAAGCATAATGTATTCACTAGATTATTTCATTAAGCAAGCAAAAGCTCTTCAGATGGCTCCTGATGAAGCAAAAGCATTTGCACTTGCAGAATATAAGAAAGCTCAAGAAATAGAAGCCGAACAGAGAAAGTTAGAAACTTTAAGACTAGAAAAACTTCAATTTGAGGCAGATCAAAAACGGATTGAGGCTGAGGAGGATGAAAAGAAGAGGAAATTTATAGCTGAGGAAGAGGAGAAAAAAATGAGATTAGCCGCTGAATTAGAAGAGAAACGATTTCAGCGAGAGGCAGAACAGAAGCAAAGGGAGGCTGAAGAAAGACTTAAAATTGAGATGGAAGTTAAACAAAAGGAAATGGAAGTTAAACAAAAGGAAATGGAAAATAAACAAAAGAAATGGAAGAAAGAAGATTAATAGCTGAACAAAATACAAAACGACTTCAGCTTGAGATGGAAGAGAATGATAAAAAACGACAGCATGAACTAAAATTAGCAGAGTCAGAATATGAGAGACTTAGGTTAACTCAGGAAGCTAATTCTCAGAGAACTTTTGAAAGCCAAACTTCATCCAGACATGATCATTTTAAGGAAATTCACCTTAAATTACCTAAATTTAATCCCCCGTCGGATGACGTAATATTTTTCCTAGATAGATTTGAGGCCACTTGTAGGTCTTATAACGTGGATAAAACACTGTATTGCACATATTTATCCAGGTTACTTACTGGGGATGCTTTAGCAGTTTATCATACTACCAGTATTAATGAGAAGAATGATTATAATGCTCTTAGAGCCGCACTTCTGAAGAAATTTCAAATGACAGAAGATGAATACCGATTAAGATTTCGTACATTGCTACCGCAATCAAGCAGAAATTTCAGTGATTTTCTGTCACAAATACGACTAACCCTAGAAAGATGGATCGAATTATCCAAAATTGAAAAGTCGTATGAAGGTCTCTTCGATTTACTGATGCGCGATAAGGTACTATCGTCTGTAAATCCTACATTTCTCGCATTTTTACACGAACGGAAACCTTTATCAATGAAAGACTTAGAAGAACATGCAAAAAATTTTTGCACTGCTCACCCAACCATGGATCTAAGTAATGCACAGATTAAGAATGAATTGCCTGTTGCTTTTGCAGCACAACAAAACAATTTTTCACGAAATCGTTCCTTTAGTGCTGACAGGTATGTCAATAAGGGAAATAATTACAATTTTAACAATGATAACTTTTACAAAGGGAAGCAATTTCAACAATCTGCTCCATTTAATGTTTCTTGGAACCAAGCTCACAGATCGCGAGATTTTGGTAACAATAATTTTAAAAATAATCAAGGACATTATAATAAACAAAACTGGAGATCAAGATCTCAGGGTCCGCAAAACAGACAAGGTTCTTGGAATAAAAATTTTAAAGAACATCATAACTTTAATTATACAAATTATCGGACTCATCCAAATTTTAACTCAAGCAGAAACGACAATTATGGCAATTTTAATGCAAATAATCAAAATCGATCGCGTCGTAGAGATAGATCGTCGAGTAATACGGGTAGACATTCTAATGTCGCTTTAAGTGATACACAGGCTAACATTGAACAGGGTAAAGTAGCTGAAACTCACAATGCTATGTCTTGTTCTCTTGATTGTACCCAGGTGAAAGACTGTCCAGAATGCTCGACTCTTTTCCAGCCTAAGGCGATCACGACGCTGCGTTGCGGACATACCTTGCCTAGTCTACCTGTAGTCTGTACGGCCACTGCTGCGTCAGTACACCAGGGACAGGGCTCTCTTAAGTTTAACAAGGGATTTGTCAACAACATTTCATGCTCTCTCCTATTTGACTCAGGTTGTAGCACTGTGGGCGTCCGGACTTCGCTGATCAACCCAAGTTGTGCCACGGGCAGGGTTGTCAAGTGTGTGACTTTTGGTGGCACCGTTGAAACATTTCCCACTGCTATTATTGACCTTAATACACCATTTTTTTCAGGAAAGATCCAGGCATGTCTCCTTCCGAATCCAATTTGTGATGTAATACTTGGTCGCATACATGGTATTAAAGAGTGTACACCACAGCAAATAGCTGAATGGGAAGAGCGACATATTCAAACTGCAAATGCAGTAGTGACTAGAGCGCAAGCTACTAATATGTCGCATGATACACCTATTGAACCTACAGTTCATACCACTTGTGATGATGATGCTCCTATTTCACGGGAGTTGTTTGCAACATTGCAAAAGAATGATGATTCATTAAAAAAAAATTTTCAGTATGTGAACAAAAAGAATACCAGCAACAAACTTGCAAAATCTAGACATGACTTTATACTTAAAAATGGGATTTTGGTTAGAGTAATACGGGAAAAGGATTCATCCTTATGTTATCAGATCTTAGTCCCATCCTCTATGAGATCTCGTATATTACGACATGCGCATGACTCGCAATGTGCGGGCCATATGGGTTTTTCGCGTACCAAATCCAGAGTGCTTTCGGCATTCTACTGGCCAGGCGTCCATAGGGACATCACTCTCTATTGTCGGTCCTGTTTGATATGTCAGGAAGTTAAGGTACGGGGTCCATTTCATGCGGCTCCTATTCAAGCTGCGGACATCCCGATTAGACCATTTGATAAAATGGCTATAGACATTATTGGTCCGATGCTTCCATCTGCTAGAGGGCATACGCATATTCTTACGTGCATTGATATGTGCACTCGTTGGCCTGAGGCCATCCCTCTCAAGAACACTTCATCTGCCAGTGTAGCAGAGGCATTGATGTTAATCTTCTCACGCATTGGTTTTCCACGGAAAATCTTGTCGGATCATGGGGTTCAGTTCATTTCTGAATCCATGTCTCAAGTTATGAAGACATTAGGTATAGACAGATCTCTTAGTTCTATTTATCATCCGATGTCAAATGGGTTAATTGAGCGTCTCAATAGGACACTCAAGCAGTTGTTGGGTAAGATGACCCAAGACCATCCCCAAGACTGGGATCGGGTCATACCCGCTGCTCTGTTCGCGTATCGCGAAGTACAAAATCAAGCCACGGGGTTTTCTCCATTCCAGCTAGTTTTTGGCATGCAACCACGCGGTCCGATGTCGTTAATCCACGACTTATTGGTTGACGAGAATATTGAAGAGGAAACTCAATCCTCTTATGAGTATGTGATCTCTCTGAGAAAGAGAATCATAGATGCTTGTAGACTAGCTACTGCATCATCCGAACAAGCCAAAGAAAAAGCTCGTCTATTTGCAAACAAGTATAGACGTCTTCGCCAGCTTATTCCTGGTGACGAAGCTTTTGTATTACTCCCTGCGCATAACAATCGTCTTTTAATTACCTGGAGAGGTCCTTTCAGGATCATCTCAAGAATATCCGATGTCGACTACATCGTTGATGTTAATGGTAAACATAAAACCTTCCACATTAACATGTTGAAGGAGTATTACTCACGTCCTGATTATCTACAGTCAGTGTTCCAGGCAACTGACGATCCTACACCTCCTATTCAACACTATTCTAGTTTGTCAGTCATCCAAGAAGAAGAATCTTCTTTCGATGATGTACAACTACCAATACCAGTTGTACCACTCCATTCCACTGAGAAATGGAATGATGTTACAATCTCATCTACTCTTTCGGCTGATCAACGTCAGCAAGTCTCTAATATTCTACACTCGTATGAGGATGTCCTCACTGACATCCCAGGTCATACGTCAGTCATCCAACATGACATTATTCTGACTGACGATACGCCTATTCGAGTTCGCCCATATCCTATCCCTTTACACTTTCGTGATAAGGTTGATAAGGAATTGGATGAGATGCTTCAATTAAATATAATTGAACCATCTTCATCACCATATTCTTCTTCTATGGTAATCATTAGGAAGAAGGACAACAATATACGTCTTTGCGTAGATTACAGGAAATTAAACAAAGTTACAAAATTCGATGCGGAACCGTTACCTCTTTTAGACGACTTATTGGAGAAATTATCTCATGCCACATTCTTTTCGAAATTTGACCTTTCAAAGGGCTATTGGCAAGTGCCACTCACTCCTAAAGCAAAGCCATTCACCGCTTTCTCGACGCCACGGGGTCTTTTTCAATGGAATTTTATGCCATTCGGATTAATGAATGCGCCAGCTACCTTTGTACGCATGATGCGCCGCATATTGTCTCATCGTCCCGATGTCATTACTTATATAGATGACATCTGTCTTTTCAGTGACTCTTGGGATGAACATATTCATGGATTAAAAGCTTTACTTTCTACCTTACGGGATTATAACTTAACAGCGAAACCTTCAAAGGCTTTTGTCGGTTTTCATGACATCTCATTTCTGGGTCACCGCATAGGTCATGGTTTCATGTATACAGAAGACAGTAACGTCTCTAAAATTTTAAACATCTCGGCACCTAAGACAAAAAAACAAGTTAGATCTCTTTTAGGACTAATACAGTTCTATTCAAAATTCATCCCTCATTTGTCTACTATAACTGCACCTTTTTCGTCTCTACTGAAGAAAGGCACATCTAATGTAATAAAGTGGTCGCAGGATCACCAAACGGCGTTAGACTATATAAAACATTTTTTTTCAAATGAACCTTTTTTGAGGTTGCCTAACAAAAATCTCACTTTCATTCTTCGCAGTGATGCATCTTCTTACGCTATTGCTGCAGTTTTGATGCAGGAATATAACGGCACCTTATTTCCGGTGATGTACGTGTCCAGAAAACTTACGGAGAGCGAACTCAAATACTCCGTTCTGGATAAAGAGCTCCTCGCATTAGTGTGGGCAATCACAAAACTGGAACGTTACCTCCTCGGCTCACACTTTGTGGTGGAATCTGACCAAAAAGCTCTTACCGCACTGAACACGAAGAACGTTAAATCATCGAGGTCAGCGCGTTACGCTATAGCGCTTCAACCATTCAATTTTGAAATACGAGCTATTCCTGGAGTGAAGAATGTGTTCGCAGACTGTTTGTCGAGATGCCCAAGCGAACTTGTCGAAACTAAACCACTTCCAGATGTTGAAACATCCTCACCGATAACATGAATAACTTTGTACATTATCATTGATTGTACATCTATAAAGACTGTTTATATAACTGAAGTATTCGTATAAGTATAACTTTTAGGATATACTTACTTATAGATTATAACATTACTTCTTGTGTAGTAACATTTTATTAGTACGGGAACATTGATACTATAGTAACGTTTTATTAGAACGGGAACAGTGGTATTAGAGTAACATTTTATTAGTACGGGAACATTGGTACTACAATAACTTTTTATTAGTAGGGAAACATTGTTAAGAGCGACAAATATACATTTGTTATTCCTATGGAACATATTACATTACATATCGTGTTCGAGAATATATTTTATCGTGTATGGAACATTGAGAACATCGTCTCGTCGATTACTAACTAGTTGTAACTGAACATTGACATATTGATAGTGATATTGGAATTACTTAGAAAATATTAGTAACTGGTTATTTGTTAGTAATTAAGAAATATATTAAATTAGAATAATTCAATTTAATCTATTTAATTGATTATGGATCACACACATACTAACTTTCTTAGTTGTCACGTAATACCTGCATTCACGGGTCTTAGTTATGATATCTCACTGTTAGATCACTAGTCAACCGTACTAGTGTTAGAAAACATTAAGGGTTTTGATTCTTAAAGTGTTTAATTTTGCATTGCTTCATTTTTGCACATTGTATTTTCAATTTTTCTGTTTTATTGATTCTCTTGTCATTGATCATCATCAGTGTTGCTGTTCATTTTCATTTTTGAAATCATATGTTTCAAATGTTTTTTTTTTTTTTTTTTTGAAAACTTAGTTGAATTTTATTATCATCTTTTTTTTATGGTTTTTTCATTTTTCATTTTCAACTTGTTTTTACTTCGAATATTACCACATCGTTCCAAAGTAGGTCGATTGTGGATGTGTGCGTTAATGCATACTATCATTTAGTTATATTGATTTCGTTTAATATTCTTTTCTTAATATGATATAACTTTATGCATTTCATATCTTGTTGTAGTTTTGACTCACCTCTCTCGGGTACTAAGTTCAAAAAAATTAATAGAATCAATTTTTTTAAGGGGAGGTAATAAGGGAGCTGTTACGTACATTTATTACCTAAGGGGGTAGTCTTCGGTCCTGCCAAATGTACGCACCAGTCTTAATATAGTTATATTATTTGTGCGTTCGATTGATTCACGCACTGACGTGCACAATGCAGTGTGAGTTGCTTTGGACGCACGGGTAACCTAGTTTAGGGATTGTGACGTCATGTTTTGTATGGGGCAGTACGGACCATGTTGATGTCCGTGGAATATTTCTTGTATTCGTGGCAAGTTGGTGGAAGCCATTATTTCTATTGATATATATATTGGTCTTCATGTCGAAGCCAATAGTAGAAGTATCATGTAAGTGTCGCCCCATTTCACATTGAATGTTTATCGATTTTTAATTGAAGTATCAGGCCGCTCCTAGTTATGGTCTAACGGGAATCCATCGTAGTATGTCATTCCTAGAATGGACAAACGGAGTCGATTGCCTTGTTTGAATTACCGTAGAGGGAGGATACCTACGAGGAAACGAAGTTAATTGATTTTGTATGCTTCACATGTTTTAATATGCCGTTTCGCCAATGCCAAAGTCATGGCATGGATTTTGGGAGAGGTTAGTCAACAGAAGACTCTAACCTGATTGTATTGCCGTGTATGACTTTGTCTGGATTATATATATGCTACATAAGTATTGTATGAAGAAAGTCTGGGAATTTCACGGGTATGATATCAAAGATTGATCCTTGAACATGAATCCGTTTACCACGATAGACGTCCTTGGAAGAAGGTCAACGGACTTCATTGTAAATGTATATTAGAGGGTAACAGAAGTGATCCTCAGCTCACTTGGATAGAAGAGGACTTGATTGTTGAAGAATCTCCAAGAATTTACGAGTATGATCAGCAACTTTAAAGTATGACATTTGCATCTGTAATCTGTAACCATGATCGTCTTGTCTGTTCCACTCCGTATGTGTCACGTTAAATAAAATATATGTACAGTCATCACAGACTTGTGTGCTGCCAGTAAGTGACCAGTTAAACACTACTTGTTGGAGTTCGTTTTGAAGAACATTTTCTGACATTGTTGTTCCTTTGCAACCATTCGCGTAATGAAGTTCTTTACCACTAGAATGAACGACCCCAACACCTATTAATGACGCAATCACTTCTGTTGTTTCTCTATCCTGCAGTATAGGCCAATCCAACAACACAAGGACCTTAATACTGTGTCCAGTAAATGATAGTAGACTAGAACGGTGAGAACAGGACAGTGGGTAGGTTTGGTATTGTATAAACATTTATTTCCTGCGAGTGCCTGATAACATACCTTTATATTTGTTTCATATTAATTTACTGTTTACAGGCCTCGGGTTTCCCTTCCTTATGTGTTATAAATGTTTATACAATACCAAACCTACCCACTGTCCTGTTCTCACTGTTCTAGTCTACTATCATTTACTGGACACAGTATTAAGGTCCTTGTCTTGTTGGATTGTCCTATATTGCAGGATAGAGAAACAACAGAAGTGATTGCGTCATTAACAGGCTGAACTGCCCATGGTGGACTTCCGGTGTCGTGTATTGTGGTTCGCACTGATGACCTGCCATTGAAACATCATTTTATGATGATGCGTAGATGGCAGGGAGGATAGTGTGATTCACTTTCATGGCTAGGCGGAGTTGTCGCACGGAAGGTCCAGTGTTCAAATCCTGGGTAAGCCACTCATGTCTGTTGTTTTTCTGTTGTCTGGTGTTCTGCTTCTTTATTTCCTGCGAGTGCCTGATAACATACCTTTATATTTGTTTCATATTAATTTACTGTTTACAGGCCTCGGGTTTCCCTTCCTTATGTGTTATAAATGAAAAATGTCGAGGACATTGTGTCTGTAGCAGACTGTATAGCGACGCCAGAGACTGGCTAGTTAATGCCATTACATTAAGGAGCATATCTTCTATGAAATAATTGGAGCTTCGAGCTGTTAATAAAATGTGTTGTCCAAACGTCCAACCTGGCCTTTGCCGCATCTTTGATGTTGCAGTTTGAGATTGTGTTCGGCTCTTGTGCATGTCATAATTAAATATATGCAGGTGACCTCAAGCGAAATCATATCATACCACATACGTACAGACACTTCGCCAACAATAAAACCCCACGTAACAATGGACGTAACAATGGGGGCCAAGCCAAAGGATCGTTGATCTACAACTTTATAAAAAGTGGAAAGAAATATCTCTAGTCGTCGCATTTGATTTCATGCACTAATGCAAATTTTCAAGATGGCGAATTTTATCGTCTGCTAATCTGTGAGAGGTTATACGACCAGTATTTGCAGTGTATAGTTTCCAGCTCAAGGCAGAAGTGGAACATATTACTTACTTAGTCGTTCTCCTTCTACCGTGAGGTGTAGAGGTGGAATATATTACAAGTATCTATTTTTTACTGAATACTGCTACGTTTGTAAATTCAAGTTTGAATCCCGAAGATAGCGATTGTCAAGACTACGACAGACCAAAGTGAAGTCCTGTTCGAGTCAGCTGTTCGTAAAGCCTAGGCCTAACGTGGTCTACTCAGTGTGGTTTTCATCGGTCCTTGAAGGAAAAGGCGTTGGAACCAGGAGGATTTTTTTCACTGGCAAAACAGATACGTGAATTGTGTGATAAACGAGCGCAAAGGCCTTATTGCTCTATCTTTTCCTACATCTCTCGTATTGTATTTTCTCCCACATTTGCTCTTTCATCCCACATTTGCTATCTCACATTTGATATTTCATCGTTGTGATTACTCGCGACCGGTATCTAAAGAACCGCATTTGTTCTTTCATCGGTGGAAATAAAGTCTTTTGATTGAGTCCCCATACCTGACATTATTGTTTGAAGCCCACATTGCATCGTGATAAATCTGGTGAAAACACATCTGGTCATCCAAATCAGACATCGGGGCATTATACAATTTCTGTGGACTGTGGTTATCCTTGTTGCTCAGCCAGGTCACCACATTGGACGCCCAGCTTGGCCAGGTGAAAACATCTCATGCTGATTAAAGCAACCGGCATGTAACACAATAGGCGGCGCCACAAAGAGGACATGTTAGCATGCTGGCGACAATGAGCGGAGGTAACTAAGAGTGCCGCCAACACACGGAACGGTAAACAACCAGAGAATAATGTGACAGCACTTTTGAATTGGCCAGCCAATTATCTCACTACCTGTTTGTCAAACAAGCCAGGCAACGAAAGTTGGTCGCGAATTACCACACCCACGTTTGCACTGACAGGGGACAAGAGCGATCCTGTGAATGAGTGATCAGAAAGGCTCTCAAGGATTGGTTGTATGGGCGGAGCTGTACATTACCTGTCTAAGAAACCCACATTGGACTTCCAGAAATATAATACCGCGTAGCTTGCTAGAGGAAGCAGTCCAGTTTTTATATTGTGAGGCAGAGATACAATCCCTAAAACGCCTATTCAGAGTGGATTTTAATTCAGTTCTGTGCTGAATTGTGTTCTTAAAGGATTTTGCGAAGGGAAAAGAAGGTTAGTAGATCTTATACAGATTATTAATACATTTTCTTATTCTTTGTTTATTTTAACCTCACAGCTAAAGGTGCGAAAGATAGAGTTTCAATTAATTCTTTTCATAACTGATTAATATGATCAGAAGATTTTCATAGAAGATGATAGGATGATAGGAGGTAATTAATAGTTCATACTTCACCTACATCATCATCACAGTCTCTCATGCACAAGATATTTAACATCATTAGAATCGAACTCAGAGAGAGATCAATAATGAGCAGTATTATGAATGAAAGTCAACCAGTGATGTTAAATGTGAAAAACTTACGAAGACTTTTGTGTGTCTTCAGTTCATCAGAAGTCTGAGTCTACACGCAACGTGTCTGACGTCTAACCAGAAACAAGTTATCAAAAACGGACATTTGGCTAGCAGAATTCGCCATAGGACATCTTTCATTCCTCAATTAAAAAGGAATATTGTCTCACTCACAAGTCAGAAGGTGGACGCAGCATTTTTCGTCACCCATATACTGCTGGCTCACAAGTTCAATGCAGAGTTATCACAAGTTCAAATCACTCGAAAGATCATTATTATCTGAAGTCAAGCTAAAGATCTCAAAAGTGGAATCTCATATTTATACCAAGTGCAACACACTCTTAAGCGCATTCCATGAAGCAGACTCTAAAGTATATTTTATGAATCACGACTACATACGCAAGATTATGAGTCTACAAATCACTAACATTTCGTGAAGATATCCAGCCTAACCAGTACCCTCGGGAGATTAGACAATAGACCTTTTGTTTATATGACAGCTATTAACTGTTGATCAACACTACAGAGATATACTCAAACAATGAAGGAATATATATATATATATATATATATATATATATATATATATATATATATATATATATATATATATATATATATATATATATATATATATATATATATATATATCGTCTCCATTCTCAGTCTGACAAAAGTTGTCATCAGAACGTCCTCGACTTAGAGATACCCCACTCGACATAACGTATAACAACTTGGGACATTTTATGCATGCGTGTGAATCATCATGTCAATGAGAAGCATTTAGAGACACATGGACTGTGTAGATTACTCACCATTTTGGTAACACGTATCATATCACATCATCATCATTTCGCTTTGCACCAGTGCATTCTTAATTAACTACTACTTAATTAATTGCAATTTTATTATCTCATCTGTGTGTTTTGTGTGAATCGTCTTTCACCATCATCACGTTCTAACCATTACTAACCCTATATGTGTGGATATTTCATTAATAAACCCAACGATCGTTTGATCATTATCTAGTTTGTTAATGTATCACTCGTGCTGTCGGTGTTACATATTCACCTATTGGAACATTTCTCTACTCAGATGAGGTTGGGGGCTTTTTCTGTTACGGGATCTAAGGGCAGAAGCTAAGGTCGTGGGGAAACAGAACTCTTTCCATAACTAATTAGAAAACACTGTCTAGTGGAAAGCATTCGCATTCCAGTCTTCTTTTCCCTAGCTCGAATAGGTCTTTATTCTTTCTTAACGAGCCAATTACGAGAGACCTTCTACCTAATACATCATAGGCTATTCCTGACAAAAACTAATGTCGTAGTTGCCCCAATACGCGCCACACGACATATTGTTAGTTACATACAGCCTGTGATGCTGATTATCTTGTTTGCCGGGGTTCTTTTTTTCATGTCATATGTATCACTGTGCATTTATGTTTATGTAATAGTGGGAGGATGGTGGGACTTATGAATTCGTCAATACCGCTTCAGATGGTCGATGAATTCATGAGCGTTCTTTAGTTTATGCATCTGTTTGGTTCAAATTGAGGGGCCGGCGAACATTGCTGTGTGGTACTGCTTCAATTGAATTAACCAGATCCATTTTTTGTCTAGTTGTGCAGTTCTGTTCAGTGTAAAGTTTGTTTTTGTAGTAAAGTTAATTGTAATTTTTTATTCAGTTTTTTCTGCATTATTGTTTGTGATATTGTTGGCCTTACCTTGCTATTCTTTATTTATTAGATGTCATACATGTTGTAAACTCGTGCTTGTTTTGTCATATGTGTGATAGAGCTGCATTTTGTTCATTTGTTCTATAATTCAAATATTTCTGCCTTATTTCTGCCTTAGTATTTTCTTCAGTTAGCTCTTGTCACTGTATTCAGTCATCTTGTTTGTGACTATTGTCCTTTATTGCTCCTAAATAACATCTATAATACTATCTACTATTACATGCAGTTTGGTGAATTTGACGTGGTGAAATAATTATTGAATATATTGCTCACCTATTGATAATATAATAATTACATTATTGGTTGGCTATTGAAAAGCACAATAATTGTAAATCATGGCTACCTTGAAAGATTTGGTAAAGGTTGGAAAAGATTTTGGTTTAGAAGGTGAAGCCTTAAAAACCTATGTAGACAAGGAACTCAAAAGACAAGAAGAATTGGCTGAAAAATGGAGAGGAGAAGAATTATCTGAAAAAAGAAGAGAAGAAAAATTGGCTGAAAAAAGGAGACAAGAAGAAGTGCAATTAGCTGAAAAAAGGAGACAAGAAGAAGTGCATTTAGCTGAAAAAAGGAGACAAGAAGAAGTGCAATTAGCTGAGAAGAGAAGAGCAGAAGAGATGGCTCTTGGAAAGGAAAAATTAGCCTAAGCTCAAGCTCAGGCTGAAGTCAGAGCTCAACAAGAACTGAAAATGACAGAATTGGAAATTGAGAAATTAAGACTTCAACAACCACAGGTTAATTCTATGAATGGTGGTGCTGAGAAGAAAGATTATTCTTCCACTTTTAAGCTAAATTTGCCAAAATTTAACTCAAATATAGATGACATTTCATGCTATCTGAATAGAAATGAGACCTATTGCATAGAGTTTAAAATTGATAAAACTACCTGGTCCAGTAGGCTAATGAACTTATTGGTGGGTGAAGCACTTACTACAGTCTGTACCTGAGATGATCAGACTAGAAAAGACTATGATGCTATAAAAGCCATGTTACTGAAGACGTATCAGTTAGATTAAAATGGCTATAGGATGAAATTTAAATCACTGTTACCAGATTCAGCAAAAGATTTTACTGAATTTATCTAATCTATTAAGCTTTATTTTTCTAGATGGGTTGATTAGTCCAAGATTGAGAAAACATTTGAGGGACTATCTGATTTGGTTCTGAGAGACAAGGTTTTGTCTTCTATTATTGGAGACTTTTTGTCATTCCTGCAGGAGAAGAAACCAGAAAATTTGTCTAACCTTCAAACCCTTGGTAGGCAATTCCAAGTTGCACATCCTGGTAGAAACCTGAGTAAAAATAACATTAAGGATTCCTTGCCAGAGGCATCTGCTAAGACTGTAAATTATAATACACCTAGGCAGAGATCAAACAGCATAGACAAAAACTATAGAGTTAATCAAAACCATAACTATGGCAATAACAGAGGCAGGTATAATTTTTACAAAAAATTCCAACAGCTTCAAAGAAATTATAACTCTTATGATGATGGATATTATAATCCACAGTCATCATTCAGGCCTAATGATTTTCAAAATAGAGGAGGATATAATGCCAGATCAGGCAGAGGACAAAGGTCATTTCACAGAAATAATGACAATTCTTTTAATAATAAAGGTTCTCAACAGAACAAAGACTTCAGACAGTCGAGGAACCCTGAACGTTCAAATGCTGTCGTACATGTGGGTGACAATAATCCAGTTCAGAATAATAGTGGTTTAGCTCATGCGAATGCATGTAGTGTTGATTTATCCAACAGTGCTAATTGTTCTGAATGTAACTCTTTATTTCAGCCAGAAGAAGTTCCTAGGCTCAGGTGTGGACACCCTTTGCCAGTGATGTCCTCGTATAATGGGACAGGAACAGTGGAATTTGATAAGGGTTTTGTGAACAACCGAGTTGTTTCACTACTCAGGGATACTGGATCAGCCACTGTGGGAGTTCGCAGTTCATTAGTGGACCCTGCTGATTACACAGGAGATGTGGTCCAATGCATTACATTTGAGGGTACAGTGGAATATTATCCCACTGCAGAAGTGTTTCTAGATACCCCGTATTTTACAGGCAGGACTATAGTTTGCCTGTTGTCAAAACCAGTGGCTGGGATAATTTTAGGGAATATCCCTGGACTTCGTGCTTTTACTGATAATGATATTGTGAGGTGGGAGTATAAACGACATGCATATACTGCCAGGGTTGATACTGCCAGAGCTCAAGCTCTTGGGCATGTACATGCTCGGGTACATGTTCGTACTCAGAGTGACACTATTTTGGGTAATGATGGTGGTGATGATAACAAGTTTCTTCCTCCCATTATTGAGGAATCCGTTGGTGATTTCCAGGAGGTCGAGAAATCATCAGATATCTATTTTGACTCCATTGAGTCACTGATTGATGATACTATGAAACCAACTACATCCATCAAGGATGATGTGGTGCCCAGTAGGGTTGATGACAATGTTACTCATGTGAGACCATCCGCATCTATTATTGATGTTATGGTACCCGACATTGTTAATGTCGATGGTGGTCTCAGGTCAGGGGTATTCTGGTGGTGTACCATTCAGTCAAAACTATATGATTGGCTGTTTGCTTTTCTTTTTGCCATGGTCATTTTAATATATGATTTTTCCTTTTCTTATAGGGACATCATGGACATTGATATTGCTTTCGCTTTTGTATTTCAGATGCTGACATCCCATGAGTTCATGTGGTATGTGCTGGTCACTACAATGGGTTGTGTGGCGCTTTTAACATTGCTATTTTTGTTCTGACTATACAGGTCGTGTTTCCTCATGTAGGGATCATAATGAATTCCTACTTGTTCATTTGCGGGGATGTGAATGTTTTCTGTTCTCTCATCATGCACAGGAGATCTTGTTTCCCTGGGGTACTTATGATGAGGCTAATAGGGTTGTCCATCTTAATGATTGTATGTGTACTATGCACACATCTAGAGACTATACTTTGACTATGTGAATTGCTCTGTGATACGCTGAGCATTTGTCTTGGTTGGATTCTCTACTAATTGGACTATCTACTGCTACTTTCGTTCGCATAATGCGTAGACTGTTCTCTGATCGTGAGGATTTAGTCACTTACATTGATGATATTTGTTTATTTCATCATACTTGGGATGAACATGTTATCGGAATTCATTCTTTGTTGAATACCTTACGCTTTCATAGCATTACTGCTACACCTTCCAAAACCAGAATAGGATTTACTGAAATTTCTTTTCTTGGTTATAAAGTAGGAGGTGGGTTTCTTAAACCTGAGGATTCCACTATTACTAAAATTCTGAATCTTAAAATTCCTCGAACAAAAAAACAAGTTCGCAGACTGTTAGGCTGGGTAAATTTCTATAGAAAATTTCTGCCTAATTTTTCAGATATGACCTCAGTTTTGTCATCGTTAGTAAAAAAAGAACTCACCAAATAGGATAATTTGGTCACATGCCTGTGATGTGGCTTTGGATTCACTTAAGATATTCTTTTCCAAATCGGCTATTTTGAGATTACCTGACGCTCGATATCCTTTTATTCTCAGAGTCGACGCGTCAAATACAGGCATCGGGGAACATTAATGCAAGAATTTGAAGGCCACATGCACCCTACTATGTATGTAAGCCGGAAACTTTCGCCCACAGAGCAGCGGTATCCTATTGTCGAGAGGGAACTGTTAGCGATTGTTTTTTTTTTCAACAAACTACAACGATATCTAATGGGAGCTCGATTCACTCTGGAGACAGACCAGAAAGCTTTGGCATACCTCAAAACAGCGAGATTTACAAATCAAAGAGCAGCTAGAGCCTCGCTTGCATTACAACCTTATGATTACAATATCAAAGCCATAAAAGGGAGCCAGAATGTTTTGGCAGACGTTCTTTCTAGGTGCGTAAAAGACCCTACATCACCTATCAACTCTACAAGTACAGATGATGCACATAATTCAATCTAACACATAAACATACATGGTGACGTCCTGATCAAGAAACGATTGAGTGAATAATTACGTGGTCGCATGACACTACTAAGATTGTGCAGTGATCATTTTGCTGATATAAGAAAGCGGCTCACACAGCAACGGGATGATGATGCATCCTATAATGCTTAAAACCAAGTAACATATCGTTGAACTCAGCGCACTTCGTATACAGATCGTGCCTTCATGACAGTACTTCTATTCAAGTTACAGACTTTCTAGCACACCATATTATAATATTTAAAATGGTGTCTTTTCCAGACATTTTTGATACGGATTTGTGTTGGCAAGAATCTATGTTCTCCACTTAAAGGGACATAACTCGGAAATGAATGACTCAAAAATCTCAAAGGGAAGTAACAAATATATTTAATATGGAACTTGTTTGTGATGATTGACTACTGTGGTTAATAACATGTGGATTCGTACTGACATAATATCGCATTGACAACAATCATGGACATTGTGAATGATGGATTTCAACTTACGTCTAATGACATTACATAAACATTGAGTAATTAACGGAATAACATTTCCTTATAGACTCTCACTATTGTATATAATATGAATTTGAATTCACTACAGATTGTTGAGTTTTTGACACAAATTTATGTCACACTCACACTAGACTTTGCAACATTGATGAGCTTATACGCCATACTATTATCTAGTAATACAACACATAGGCATAGTGTTACTTATTGCCCACATTAATGTGTTACATACAGGATTTCCTTGCTACTCTTACTATGAATATGATATATTAATAACATATCATTCAGAGTTACACATAACTTTATTCATTTGACAAAATGTCGCAGTCACACACCTTATTGGTTATTTGTCTGCCTCGTGTCATCTATTGTTTCTATTATATTATTGTTAATATTAATGCTTTGCATTATAATGTTTAATTGAGATGACATTAAGTGACTACCGTTACCTGACAGGACAAATTGGTGTTTTAGACGGTGTGCAGTATGAGAATGCATGGACTGATGCAATAATTTCATTTTTACATGTTGGCTGATATTGCTATGGTTACCTCACTTTGCTGTTAAATTGTTTTATGTCCTTTGTAGACAATGGTGTTAGCATTCTTTGCTACTGGCCACACCTCGAGCGTTTAATTGCCTACTTTGTGGCACAAACATGGGTGCTATACTATTTCATACTAACAGTGAAATTTGATGATACCATCTGTTCACTCCAGTGATGTTTAAACTCACACCACGTAAATAATGAATACTGCGTTTCCATTATTTGACGGGGTGGGGGGAGAGTAGATTTTATGATTAAAACTCATAACATATCTGTCGATATCATATAAGGCTCGATTAGGGACCATGTTGTTGATGTACTGTATTGTTACGTCCTTTTGCGCGTGTTATTTAAATGTGGGGGCACATTTGAGTAAGTATATATATAGTTCATTATTTACGCACGGTCAAACACATTAGTGAAAAAAGGCGCAACGCGGTGCGCGAATGGGGGAGTTAAAAAAAAAGAGCAATGACGTGGGAGATGGACCTGATGGCCATGACCGGTATCGGTCATGTATTTTGTGTGAACTATTGTTCAAGCTTGCCCAGATATTGGGAAGCCTTCATAAAGTATTCAAAGTCTCCGGAGTGGAGCACAGTTGTATCGGCCAAGGTAAGGCCATAATGTGTACATTAATTATATGATATTTTCTCGTCATTCCTTCTGACGTGTTTCAATCTGGCTGGACTTCAATACGAACCACAGGTCGTATTGCTAGTGGGTTCCAAACGTACACCGAATATTTTCAAGACTACTATTGCATTTTATGGATTACTCCAGAAGCTCGTCGTGGCGTGTAGGCTCCAAGAAAGCCAAGAAGAAATTATTACCATGAAGGTCGTCACCGTCCTTGAAGGGTCGGTCCTTATTATAAGATGTTGATCAAGCTCTTGATTAATAGAAAATGGAAAGAACGAGAACAATCTGAACTGTCATATCAAAGAAGTAATCTACATTGTTGATGCATGCTTATGAATATTACGTTTGAACTTATACTAACGTCTGTAATAAATTGTCTGCGTCTTCGTTAAGAAATGGACTCGACTTACATCCTTTTGCCAGTTGTGGTCAGTACTTGAGACTACATCCTTTTATGTTGAATTTGTGTCGGCCATATATAAGCCCGACTGAAGTTGATAACAGTTAAATCAACTATATTGACAGTTGTTAACCGCGCCATATTATTACAACCCATACACCATGTATGCAGTATAGTCCATAACGACTTCAACAGTAAACAAAACCGACTCTACATGTATCCATGGGTTACCCGGAAGTACGTCATTGCCTTTTGAGGTAGAATAGCAGAAGTCTACCGGTCCAAAGTTAGCAGAAGTGAAAGATTCTTCGGGGCCTTTTCTGTGTGTATTTCAAGGTGGACGGACGCATATGTGTCGAGCTCCTAGATGTTTTAATTTCCGCAGATTCCTAAAGTGTTCGACCTCTAGATCGCCCATATACCTCAGTGGGTCGATGCTAGCTTATTGTGTGAATGGAATTCTGATCATGATACAAGTGAGTTGTGAACTTTAAATAAATCTGCATGAAAAATGTCGAGGACATTGTGTCTGTAGCAGACTGTATAGCGACGCCAGAGACTGGCTAGTTAATGCCATTACATTAAGGAGCATATCTTCTATGAAATAATTGGAGCTTCGAGCTGTTAATAAAATGTGTTGTCCAAACGTCCAACCTGGCCTTTGCCGCATCTTTGATGTTGCAGTTTGAGATTGTGTTCGGCACTTGTGCATGTCATAATTAAATATATGCAGGTGACCTCAAGCGAAATCATATCATACCACATACGTACAGACACTTCGCCAACAATAAAAACCCACGTAACAATGGACGTAACAAGTGTTCTTTATTAAAAATAACATATTTGCGTTGGATGTTTTTTATCTGTGTTGGTTCTTACGGGCTGCAAATTCTCTGTTGTTTGTTGTGACGTTGCCTATTGTGTGTATTGTTTATGGTGTATCCCTTTCCATGTTCATAGGTCATAGATGAATCATCAAGGTTAAGAATGTTGGAATTTGGCATCAAACGTAAGGCTAGCAGACATGGACGTATGTGATGCATTCGTCGTGTATACAACCAGCGAGCTGCAGGAACAGTTAGCATTCACACTCTTCGACATATACTGAGGGAGACTGAGCACCTATGGGTTTGCACAGAGTGCAATGGTGTCGATTCTGTTCAAGAATAACAATAACAATGTTCTTAGGCTAATATTCTGTTGCTTTCTGAGTGGTTTGTAGATTTTGTTTTACTGTATCTTCCTATCTTTTTTTTTTTAAACTACTGCAACTGACATTATCTTGTATGTATCTACTAGGCATTTGTTGATTTGTAGTACTGGTTTATCGTTGTCCTTTGGCCTGGTAGTTAAATGTTAATTCTTGTTTTGGTAATATAAAAGTGCATTATGTTGTGTAGCTCCATGAGTAGGTCAATTTTTAGTACCTGAGGACCTCTGTCTTGGATCTTCTTTTATCCCTGGCCATCGACAACAACTTCAAAGCAGTCAGTGGCCATCATGCCTGGTGGCGTCTTGTAGGGCAGCAACAAACTGCTTCCACTTTGTTCCGTAAGCGGCCATCCTTCGTACAGTGTCCCAGCTCTGGTTCATTCCTTGCATCTCGGCCTCCACAGTTCTCCGCTCTGTTTTTGGTCGGCCTCTCTTTCGCTTTCCTTCAGGGGTCCATAGCATATCTGTTCTTATGATGGCATCGGGGACTCTTCTGAGGACTTGGCCCACCCAACTCCAGCGTCTGCCAGCTATGATGGTGTGCATGTCCTCTTCGTTACTCCGAGTAAGTAGTTCTTGGTTAGTGATGGTATTCGGCCAAAAGATTCGGAGAATTTTCCTTAGGCAGATTGTGTGGAAAGAGGACATTTTCGACATTTCCTTCTCTGTCCTAGGATGCATAGTAACACCAGACTGCGGAACAAGCAAAGACACGAAGAACAGAATGAATAAAGCGAGAACAGCCTTTGCTAGTCTCCACAATATCTGGAAGTCTTCACAGTACAGCACAAACACCAAATAAAGATTATATGATAGCTATGTACTTTTCTGTCTTTGATGGCTGAGGTTTAATTTTTTATATTTGACTTATTCGTACAGATTTTTTACGTGTTTTATGCCTTAAAGTTTCTACAGAATAGTGTAGCCGGTTCCACGCTCAACCCTCCTTAATCGCTGTTTACGACATGCAAGGTAGGCCACACTGTTGCTATTCTTAACTCTCCTTTGAGCATAGAACATATACATGTGGTAACACATGGATGGAGAAGGATATAGAAGATATGGAAAGATGTAGAGTGAATGGCACGGCAGAGGAGAACTTAGCGTGAATATGCTGAAGGCGTATGCTCCTTGGAGACCGGAAGATTGATGACGATGAATGATAATTGTTTTTTAATTTTAATATGACGGAATTCTGCTCAATTATGTTGGATAATTTTAACATTTAATTTGGGATCACTTTCACCAAATGTAATGTAGGGTGGCGCAGGGGGGTACATACATCATTCGGCACCAGGGGCCTATCCTACCTTTGGTACCCCCTGCCCGTAAAGAAATCTACTTGCAAGTATAAATTTTAACAGTAAAGTACTGTCATAATAGTGTCCGATGGCACCCCCTTCCTGGCTATCACGCTCCTTAGTACGCCACTGCGGTGGCGTGGGTATCTGATGCTATCCACAGGAATATAGTTACAATTTTAACAACCACTCTTATCAAAGCAGGCGTGGCTGGTTTGGTTGTTTTAATGGTTGTTTCTCAATCAAACCATCTGCCATCTATTCCCTACAGATGTCAATGTATGTGTGTTTATTTGTTGTTTGTTTGTTGTTTGTTTATTTGTTGTGTTTGCTTATTTATTTGTTGTTTATTTGTTGTTTGTTTGTTTATTTGTTGTTTGATTGTTTATTTGTTGTTCGTTTATTTATTTGTTGTTTGTTTGTAAATCAAGTAGTTTTGGGGTCAGCGGCTAAGAGGTATGGCGTCCGCCTCTAATTCTAAAGGTGCCGGGTTCGCTCCCAGTACAGGGAATATAATTGATGGACACATTTTGTTGAGGACCAGTGGTTCCTGATGATATCATACTCCTCCCCTCTGCCCCCCCCCCCCTCTGTCCCCCACCCCCATCTCTTGGGTTGTGAGATCGGATACCTAGCTTTCTCGGATAAGGACGAAAAAGTATAAGGTCCCGTGTGCAAATTGCCATTTTAAAAAACCCCATGGCAGTTGGAAATCGTAAAGGGTAGGCCATACGACAGCTGCCCTGGCAAAATGTTAAAAAAAATTAGGAAACCTACCCACCACAAGAATATTTATTGAATGTGTCATTCCTGTATATACACACTGGGATCCTCGCTGCTGCTACAGATGGAGTTATCCGTATGCAATGAAGATAGTCCTTAAAAACAAATCAAAATCTATTCATCTGTCTCTTGTTTTCGTAAGTGTGTTTATCTGATAATTACATAATTCTTTGCCATCATTTCGTGATGGGTTACTTACTAGTTATTTTGTTTGGTTTTAAGGACCAACTTTACTGCACACAGACAGCTCCATAAGTGCTCCGATCTTCTCCCTTAGGAGGATCTCAGCACAGTGCACGAACTCCGTGGCATGGAAGAGAATCCAAGTGTGTGAATACAATACAGGAATCATTCATTCTATAAGTATTCTTGTGGTGGGTAGGTTTCCTAATTTTAAAAATGTTGCCAGGGAAGCGGTCGTATGACCTACTCTTTACGATTTCCATCTACCGAGGAATTTTAAAGGTGCGCAACTTGCACACGGGATCTTTTATTTTTTATGTCCTTATCCGAGAAGGCTAGGCATCCAATTTCACTACCAGGGAGATGGGGGGGGGGGGGAGGAGGAGGAGGAGTATGACATCATTAGGAGCCACTGCTTCTGAAAAAAAATATGTGTCCATTAATTATATTCACTGTACTGGGAGCGAAACCAGTATCTTCAGAATTCGAGGCGGACACCGTACCCCTTAGCCACTCCGACATCATATTAGTTACTTGAGAATTTGTAATACTTATTTATTAAAAACATCACTTTTCTCGAGCGAATTTTTCCTACAAACAGTGTTAAACAAACCTTGTCTGTAATACAATTAAAAAAAAAAAAAAGGTTTTCTTGTTACACAAATAAATAAAAATAGAAAACTTAGGCAGGTGAATAGTAAAAAAATAGACATAACTAGGTATGAAACAGGAGCCAAGGCCACCGGGGGAATCGATTTCGTTTTCATCCTACGACGTGTTATATATGGCTCGTAGCTAGCAACACGAAAAGTCAGAAACCCGGTTTTAAATTTTACTAGGATCCTATTTTAACCTCTTGAAAATGTCGCCACAACGCGCCCCAGACGTTTTGAGAGGGTCAAGCAGTTCTCCCAAAGTTGCATTGTACTAGTCACCCCAGTAATAGTGAAAGAATACCACCGCCATTAAATTTGGCAACTGCTCAGATGTGTTTTAGCCCGGAGACATGGTACTGTTCACAGCCTGGTACTATTTATACCACGTGATCACGTGTCAGGATCGCCTTCGAGACGAGCTCACCCTGACACAGCAGGTTTGAATCAGATATACGAAATAACTGCATAAACAACTGCCAGTATGTACTTGACCTTGTTGCGTCTGCCTACCGCTGTGCAATAATTTCATTATGTTTGCGTTGTTTTAGAATTGGCCAAGTACAATGAACTGGTCACAGACTTGAGACATGACGGTTTCACTGCAGAAGTCTTAGCTGTTGAGGTAGGGGCAAGAGGTCTAGTGGCTGCCTAAGTGTATGATCTACTGACACTATTGGGTTTCAAAGGACCGTCAAGAATAACGGCACTTAAGAGGCTCTGTGAAACTGCTGACAGGGCATCATGTTGGATGTGGAGCAGCCGCAACGGGCTACGGAATTTAGGGCAGTACTTTATATACAACATTATGGTTACTTTAACAATTCCCCCCGCTGACAGCATGGATAAACCCAGAAGTGAAAGTAAAAGTTGCAACCAAGGTGGAGTGGGATCAATTCACAGGGCAGGCGGGAAAGACAACAGGACGTGGACACTAGGGAGTCATGACCCAAGTGGATCCGCTCCCTCCCCGCCTGAGTGTAAAGAAGATAAAGGGCCGAAACACTTGTCCAGCTGGGAGACACTTCTGAGGATCAGATTGCCTCTTGTTGTATTGCTCTGTGCAGATTTTCCTATGGTAGTAAAACTCATTGTAATATTAGCAATGTTGTTATTAGGCCGGTTTGCTCTGGTTTGCCCGAACCAGTTAATACACTTTGCAGGGTTCATGGTACCGTTCGTTTAATTTACTTAGGTTACAAAAGTAGGCTAATTTAAGCAGGCAAAACATGAATTAATCATATTTTTATCTAATTTTAAATGTGTCCTAATAAGTATAATGGAAAAAACATTTGCTACAGATACAATAAATTCTCTGTCCGTTGAAAATATTTCACATCCCATGTCACCGAGGTGATAGAGACACCTCTTGCTTAATGGGAAGCAACACCATTTGCGAAGTCTCAGGTACGTCTTAGACATCATACAGGGCCGACAACCGAGTCAAGAAACGAGGAGACACCGAGTATTCCCATCACCAAATAGCCCTGCGGTCGATTCTTCAATTTGTCGACGATCGTTGCGTTTTGAAAATACAAACATTTCGATTATAAATATGTTGCATCTGCACGTTAATTTTTTATGTATGTGTTACCGTATATTTACGACCACCACGAATGTTATGTCCCTTTTTTATGTGACCACTACAAATGTTAAGGTGGGATTTACGTATGATATGTAGGAACGTAACAATCTCCTTGCTGTGTACTGTTGTAGTCCGTCCGACCTGGGCCAAGCAGCTTTGTTATGCATGAATAGCTCACCAGGCGTTGAGGCGCTGAAAGGGTGTCATGTTGACATTCGAACATCAGACATTTCTTGTATGTAAGGTACTCGAAGATTGTATGGTTGACAAGTGAGGTGGGTGGGTAGAGACACGAATGCGTATAGGATCTTTGAAATGTAAACAAGGCACCCACTCACTCACATGCAGTAGTCAGTAATTGTAAAAAACTGCTGGAACTTTCAACCATTTAATTACGTGACACAGTGGCATCAACAGGTACAGTAAAATAGACGAGAATCAAGACACATCATGTATATTGGATATGACTGGCAAAACATCTGGTAAATAAAGCTTGAACCACTCATCTATAAGGACGTTATCGACAATGGTCTGTCCTTTAATAACTGTTCATAGGTGGTAATAATTAATAACATCGAACATCATCAGTTCCGTATAGCTCATAGGTATGATGCTAATAACGCTGATTTGGCAACCCATTCTTTTCCTACTGTAACTCAGGGTCTCCCTGACTGAACGCGTCAGGTATTCCTTAAACAAATATAGTTGCTTAATATGGAAGTCTGTGAACTTGATAATACAGTCAAGACTTTATCTGGCTTCGCCTTTCAGGTACTTATTTTTCTGCTCAAAATTATAGGCCGTAATGACGGGCCTTATAATGGTTGATAAACAACTGTACATTTTTCCATAGGTATGTATTATCTTTCATGCTGCAACGTACCGCCATCCTGCGGGTTTCATAACAATATATGGTTATTGTGCTTCTATAAAGTACTTCGACGAATAGACCTAACTGGCTACGTCAAGCACTAATAATGGACTCTGGATCACAAGAACTGTGAGCGCTACTCACAGGTTCATACTAAATGTTCTGCAAACTTTGCGCAATAATAAAGTAATTTTACCTTGGACAGAATTCCAAACACTACACAAATAACACCTGTCGTCATTCCAGACGAACAGAATAACTCTGGGGAAATCACTAATATAACAAGACTATCTTTTCCCCAGATAATGCAGAAGAAGAACAACGGACATCTTCGTCCGGCAGAAAACCAGCTCATAACTCATAGACGGAAGTCTGTTCCGTTCGCGCTAATAGCTAGCGCATGCGTAGACAGAACAGATTTGAGAACAGTTAACTATCCCGTCTTAAGAAAGAATAAACACAGGGAAGGTAACTCCTAATCAACCTGTGTCAGGGAGTTAACATAGAGTTCTGTACATTCGACCATCAAAAATATTAAATAGATTTACATCTTCTGGAGCCGACAAAAATGACGGTAACAGTATGTCGTAGATTTGTGATAGAAGAATTAAAACATAGAGTGGTCCCTTCTGAATAGAAATAGAACAGGTGATAGCTCAGTGGGAGATAATAATAGAAATAGATGTTTCACGAGTGAGATGGTGGAAAATAATAGAGTCTGTCCCTGACACTCGAGAAGCTTCTTTCGGTCAGCCTATCTCTACAACAGATCTAGATTAGTAAGACAGTCTACTAGAATATATGGTAATATATACTGAAGCACATTAAAAACGCACCACTATTATATATACTGATGCCGAGAAGCTGGAAAAAAAAGTGTGGGAATGGATTTTCCCCGTGTTTGTCATGAGGTAGAGAGCGAATGGCTGCTGGAATGGAAAGTGCATGATTCAACCCACGGGTTTGTGTACAGACTACATGAAAACAATGAAAGTTACACGTGCAACACGATTCCCAACAGCTATGACCCTGAAAATGTGTACGCGTTGTGGCAGTATACTCGGTATAAAAAGGCCGTTGAGACAAAACACCCAGTACATGTGCTTGAAATGCCACGACTATCTGAAAACGACCGCCAACAAGCCATTGGTATGTTGGAGACCGGAATGAGCTCGCGGGCCATTGCCAGAAGGATGAATTGCCACCACAGCACTATTGTACGTCTCAATGAACGTTACGGAACCACTGGCAGTGCCCGGGATAGACTTCGGAGTGGCCAATCACGAGTTACTACCCCTGCGCAAGATCGTCATATTGTGCTGAGTCACCTAAGGAAACGTTCTCTCCCGGCAAGTCAAACAACAAGAGCAATAGTGGGTAGACGTGGGCAAGTCTCTCGAATGACAGTCATACGACAACTCAGAGATACAGGCCTTACTGCAAGACGACCTTATGTTGGACCAAACTTGACTCACAGACATCGTCAGCAGCGCCTGCAATGGGCAGAGCAACATGTCAGATGGGCTAGACTGCAGTGGAATGCTGTCCTATTCACAGACGAGAGCAGATTCAACATATCCTTTGCTGATGGACGTATGCGGATTTGGCGACGGTATGGAGAGCGCTTTGCAGATTGCTGTGTTCGTCAGCACAACCGATTTGGAGGTGGCAGTATTTGGGGAGGATTCAGTTTTCACCATCGCTTGCCTCTTAACGTCTTCCGTGGAAATGTTAATGCTGTGACATATCGAGATGAGGTTCTGGATGCATCGGCTGCTCCTGCGTTCACAAATTATCCAGACTTGCAGCTTCTCCAGCAGGATAACGCACGTGCGCACACCGCATGCATTACGCAGCAATATCTACAGCAGCAGAACATTGTGACGATTGATTGGCCTGCCCTATCACCAGACATGTTCCCTATAGAACATCTGTGGGACGAGCTTGGACGCAGAGTCTACAGGCAAGGTTCTCCAGCTAATTTGCAACAGCTCGAAGCTGCTCTTACACGTGAATGGGACTTGATTCCCCGGAATTTCCTTCAGAGACTTGTGCGTTTCATGCGGAGCCGCTGCCAAGCTTGTTTGCTAGCACACGGTGGACATACCAGATACTGAGGACAGCGTGAATGAATTTTTTTTAATTGGTTGCATTTTTGGTTTTCTCCATTGCCTGCACAGAATGCAATGAATTTCATAACAATCAAATGTACAAATTAATGACCAGCATGGATTCACAGGAAAATGCATAAAGATTCCAAATATGTAAACTTGTAAACACTTATATTTACATTTCACACTCGGTTCCTGGATTATACAGGTGATGCGTTTTTAATGTGCTTCAGTATATATTCCACTCACATACACACACACATAAGTGACGACATTTAGACGCACAGACGTGAAAACTATAACAATGGAATATAGATATTTTTGGACGAGCTAACCGACACACTTGAATAAGTTTATGTAAATTTTATTTATCATAAGAAAATTCACCACAATCATAAATTTGGATATCAATCACATATAAATACACATAGGTTAAAGAATTATTAAAAGAATAGACCCATAGGTGTAATCCTTTCCCCCTCTGTTGAGCCCACGATCCCGTTAGAAGAAAAGTTATAGCCCCAAAGAGTCACATATTTATACGCTATGGTCTAGGATTTCCCTCTACAGTTGAGAACAGAGTTGATATATTAATCTATTCTAAGAAGAAAACACCATTAGCAACAAACTTGCATAAAGAAAACACAAAGTGGGTGCATAAATTATACCATAAGGGAATCACCCAGTCCTGCTTTCTCTCTGTTCATTCACCAGTGGCCACTGACATTCTTTCTTACCTACAAACTTGATGTCTTGCACCTTCAGGCGCCAACTTTAGGACACACACACACACACTGAATCCGTGTTCTTTTTGATAAAGAGAACCCCAGCTCTGCAGATACAGGTTTCATCCAATGTTCCGGGGAGCGTTCACTTTACAACTATATTTTAGGATTACTGTTTATGTCACTTGAATCAGTTCAGGTAAGAATTTTTAAATGGGCTCACAATGTCAGAATCTCGAGGTTTCCAATACTTAGGAAATGACAGGTTGGTAACTTCTCTCAATATAAAATTATTGGTCACACCACAATTGGTCAAACGTCGGAAATGTTACTGTTTGTAATTTTTTTCTCGCCACATGGGCTGAATGTACATAAAATTTAGGGAAGAAATATAATCTGGCTCGATAGGCCCAGTTACTGCATTTAGTCTTAAAGTTCGTGAGATGGGTACTCTGTCTATTTCTGGGTGTAAACACAATGCCAGACAGGTTTTAACTTGTAAACCCACGTATTTAAGTACAAAAATGTTTCTTCTAGGTTATTCTCATATATACTGAACCGTTGGTATGTTTAGGGTTTGATCCAAATACTGTATAAAGGAAGAGAAAAACATAAATACTCAACCCTAATAGTATACACAATCCTACGCGTAAACAGAATATGTTCACTTCGGTTATTTAACTTAAATTATAAACCGCAAACTTAGAACGTGTCTTGTCGTTTAAAACTCCCGTGAAATAAATTCTAGTCATTAAAAAGAAATCAATCATCATGAATTAGAAATACGTACATATTTCGTCAATACGCAATGATGAATCAGTGCATTTTCCAGTTAGCTCAAATATTCACTGACTGGTTACTAGCAATTTAATTTTATTTATTTATAGCTGAATGAGTTTTAGCTAGAAATTATAATTTATTTTGCTATCCACTGTAACGCAGTAACTTAGAGAATTAGAATGACTGGCCTAACTGGCAACACACTCTACAGAAAAATCTAGTGAAGATATAATTCGAACTAACAATCAATCACTCGACATTACTAGTCACTATATTATTACCTCCAAAACAGAACTACAGGCTATCTCCACATAACTGAGAACTTCACTTATACAGGTATTCTAGAACTCGGCTAGATGTCGAGAAACTAAGAACTTCACTCTACAAGGTATTCTAGAACGAAGCGATCTGTCTTCTGAAACTGAGGAGTACTGAATGAATGAAGTCTAAACTGCTGGGGTTTGAATATAGGAAAGAAAGAAATTAGCCCAGACTTAATACAATTAGCACCTACGTCCAGATTTACATATTTCCTTCTCATTCTGCGAATCAAACGAATTCTTCACACTGAAACCGAAACCAGACTCAATCAAATCGAGCGAACATGTCTCTCTTAGATCTTGTGTAACATGATTTACCAGACCGTGCGAGATTTTCTTCGCTCGAGAATTCACACTATTACAGCCTGCAGACTATGGTCATAAACGCAATATGAGCGAGCTCGTCGTTGATCTCAAATCTTTCACCGTGAATAATTAACTTAAAGGCGAACAGATCAGGGACAAGTGATAGACAATGGTCTTCCTTATTATCCCTGTCAAGAACGAATTAACACGATTCGATCTCTCATCAAAGAACTTAGCTAACCGCAATAAAATACGTTGCTAAATTAGAAAGGAAATGACAAAGGTTTGAATTGCTAACAATCTAGCATATGCGAAAGAACGGTAAATGAGCGAAAGAAAGGTAAAAGACAAGTGTAGAATAAAGAATAGATATCTGAAATCTATTAATCATGATATTTCTGCTACTGACGTCCCCCTTTAAGATATGGAACCATTCCATGTCTACTTTTATGGAAATAGATTTCCTATATCAGAAGCTTCAGGGTGCCTGTTATCTACAGTATAATCTCCCCCCTCCGTCTCTGTCCAATTCTTACTCATGTATTCTGCTCCCAAAGTTTTCTTTCTCTTGAATGTTTTCCATGTGCGCTTGAAAGAGTGTCGCCGCTTTTGACATCATTGAAAGATTTCGTGTGTGTGCAGTGGAAATTCCCTGCCACTATCGTCATCTTCGTCAATTTTGGCGATCACCAGGAGATGTTCGCAGGTTGGCACTGGTATTTCCAAGTATTTCTTTAACAGATGTATATGTTAGACCTTCTCATTTCCTTTAACAGAGATCTGGTAGTTAGCCTTTGAGATCTTTTTTCAGGACGGTAAACGGCCCTTGCCAGATACGTAGTTTGTTGTCCCCGGTGGGGAGTAACAACAAAACTTTCTCTCCTGCTTGCAATACTCTTTCTTTCGCGGCTTTCCTGTATCGGTTTGCGTGCTTTGCGCGTGCTCGCTTAAAGTTGGTCGTTGCTAGGTCCCATCCTAGTTTTAACCTTTCCTTTGAATCCGACACATATTTACTGGCTGAGACAACTGTCTCATCCGCCTTCTGGTCTGTCAGCGACTGAAGTAAGGCTTCAAGCGGCGCCTTAATAGGTCTGCCGAATAAAAGAGTAGCTGGGGGAAATCCTGTGGAAGTATGTGGGGCTTCTCTGTAGCCAAATAAAGTTGCAGGAATACAAAGATCCCAGTCTTCATGTTTCACTTGTCCCAGTTTACTTAACATCATGTTGAGGTTTCCGTTGACACGTTCTACTAACCCACTTCCGGCCGGATTATAAGGCTTTATGTAGATGTGCTGGTTCCTCAAGATCTTAACGATCACATCCATTAACAGGTTTCGGTATGGAGATCCGTTATCCATCAACACTTGTTGAGGGAATCCCAACCGAGTAAAAATCTGCACGAGGGCTTCTGCGACATACTTGGCATCCGCGCATGTAAGCGGTATAGCTTCTGCCCATAAAGTGCATGTGTCGACTAAGGTCAGGACGAATCTGTTCCTTCTTTTAGTCCTTTCTAAGGGTCCTAAAATGTCGATCACTACACGTTCAAATGGTGTTCCCATTATTGGCATTTCACCCAGGGCAACTGGGGGTGTCCATTGCTTGGGTGGCACACGTTGGCACAGGGCACAGGATTTCACATACCTGATAATATCAGTATTCATTCCTGGTCACCAATAATGAGTAGAAATACGCTTATTTGTGGCGTTCTGTCCTATATGTCCGCTAAAGGGAAGAGAGTGTCCCATTTCTAAGATTTGGCTTCTGTACTGTTTCCGTACTAGGAGCTGATTGTAACCTTGTTCAGGCTTGCCCGTTCTGCGATAAAGTACGCCATCCTTAGAAAAAATGTCCCCGTGGTGTCTGGGGTCCTTAGCCATGGGCAGTTTCCTAAAGCAGGGTGCCAAGGTAGGGTCCTTTTGTGGCGCCTCTTTAAGTTCCTTAGGTAACAAATTTGGCGCAGGCTCCCGTTCCTTCTTGGTTTGCCCTCTTGTAGTTACTGCTGCCACAATTGGCTCTTCCGGTTTCCCAATAAACACATATCTACCGCCAAGTATGACTGGGTAGATCGGGTCATTCATAACAGCCGCTTTGATCACACCTCTGACAAAATCAGAGTGGATCTCAACCAATGCAATGGGAAGCGCTGTAGGTGCATCACTCTTAGAAACTCCACAAAGTTGGACGGTTTCTCCTGTCTCTTGACCGGGTTTGACCAGGTGCCTGGCGACAATGCAATCATAAGAAAGCCCCGTGTCAAATAAACAAAACGTTGAAGAACCGTTCAAAATAACAGTACCTCGCGTTGAGGGTCTATCCCCCACAGATTGAGAATCACTGACATTAATTCCACCTTGCGAGACTGTTAGCAAGCATCCGATGCGTTTAGGCTCGGTGTGCTCGCTCTGATCATATGTCTCGTGCTCAGGGGTTTTCCCGTTGCCACCCTATCCTTTCTGACAGCGCTGCAATGTAGGACGGTTGGGATGATCAGACTGTTTCTTGTTGTTGGGGTACTGATTTTTGTAGAACTTAGACTTTTCAGGAGGGGGGTTTTGGGGTCCAGTTTCTCTGTGGTTATTTTGGTGAGAAGCGTGAGAAGATTGGTATAGATTATTCTTTCGAAAAGGCTCTTCTGTCGGTTTACGTTTTGTGGCCGGCAGTTAGACCAGCGCAATATGATATCGCTCAGACTTTTCCAAACTGTCTTCACGCTTTTCTGCCCCCTGCTCAGCTAGAAATCTCCAGGTGTCAGCAGACAAAGTGTTCTTTATCTGTTTGCATATAACGAACTCCTGAAGCCCTTCATAGGTAGAGGCGAGCTGTGACAGCTCCAGACACTTTGTCAAGTATCCCTTTAGACGAGAAGAGAACTGTTGAAAAGTTTCAGAGCTCTCCTTTCTACTGTTGCTAAACAGTTACAAATATTTGCGAACGTTCATTTCAAAACGCTCAAGTAACGCTTTCTTCAACACGTCGTTATTGTCTTGTTGGCTGCTTTCCAGTTTAGAGTACACATCATACGCACTACTTTTTAAAGCCTGGGAAAGCTTCATACACCAACGCGACTTCTCTAAACCGTACAGATTGGCCATTTTTTCAAATTTCTCTAGATACGTGTCAATCTTCTCATTAGGACAAGGGAAAGATTTTAGAGCAAAAGACATTGCGGTGAGTTGAGGAGATTGAGTGCTGGATTGATCAGTTAAAGAAGAATGAGGAGAAGACTCTCTATTGTTGGAGGTAGAGGCAGCAACACGACTTTGGACTTCTAGAGCTTTGAGCGCCAACTCGTGCTGTCGTCGTTGCTCATTTTCTCTTTCCTCATGCTGTCTCTCCTTCCTCTCCTTCTCATGCTGTTTCTTCTTCTCTCTTTCCTCATGTTGTCTCTCCTTCTCTCTTTCGTTCGCCCTACGGATTTCCATTTCTTCCTCAATCTTCTTCTGTTCTCTAGCTTCGGCTGCTTTTTCCTTCTGCTCCGCATCATATCTATCTTCGTCTTTGATCTCAAATCTTTCACCGTGAATAATTAACTTATAGGCGAACAGATCAGGGAAAAGTGATAGACAATGGTCTTCCTTATTATCCCTGTCGAGAACGAATTAACACGATTCGATCTCTCATCAAAGAACTTAGCTAACCGCAATAAAATGCGTTGCTAAATTAGAAAGGAAATGACAAAGGTTTGAATTGCTAACAATCTAGCGTATGCGAAAGAAAGGTAAAGCAGCGAAAGAAAGGTAAAAGACAAGTGTAGAATAAAGAATAGATATCTGAAGTCTATTAATCATAATATCTCTGCCACAATGTATTTCATTAATTTTCATTGTTCTATTCGAAAACTTGTTTCATTTTAAACAATTGAACTCTCAGCAAGTGTTTACAAATTACTTCAGACCGCAACAATTTACATCAACCAGTTTTAATATCCAGAAGTTTCCCATCCAGCTTAATTCTAAACTTTCTCTTATTTAACTTCTTCCCATTTTCTCTAGAACAAACTTGACCCTCCACCATCTCCATATGAGGTGAGGTGGCTAGAGCAATTCCTCGCTGCCTTTGGCTTCCCTAACTCAAGAGCAGTGTCAGGTACCCATTTACAGACTTATGCTGTCCGGAACCGGCTAACTTTGCTGCGAGGGGCAAGCGCTCTAACCATTTTTCCAATGTTAAGCTCTCTCCATATACAAACAGACGTTAATCAAACGTAGGCAGAGATAAATTTAATACAAACATCAATATACATATTCACATATAAACAATTAGTTATAAATTATGAAACTGCCAGAAATTTGACTTCATATTAAAGAAAAAACTTTTTAACCAACATTTCAGTTACATAATTTACATGTCAAAATAAGATTCTTTGGCACTGCAAAGTAAAACAGCACTGAAACCCGAGATCAGTGAACTCCAAAAGATATATCGGGGTTCTTAACCTTTTTCGTGGTATGGACCCCGTTGATTGTCCGATAAAGGCTAGGGACCCCTGTTATTGTCCGACGAATGCTCTGGCCATTTTGATTGTGTGATGACGGCTATGGACCCTGTTTATTGTCCGATGAAGGCTATGAGCTCCTTTGATTGTTCGATGAAGGCTCTTGATGTCTTTAATTGTCTAACTCAGGCTATGGGTCCTGTTGTGAGTTAGTCTGTTTCGCAACACAGCTTCTGTATAATCCTGAGTAACTCTGACAAAAAACCGCACGCCATACATTGTAGAAATTGTATGATACACTAGCCAATGGAAAGACTTCCGTATTCGTGTGTTTACTACAGTCTTGGACAGGAAAAATGGCCAGTCCTCATTTGTGCAACCGAGTGAAGGATGCAAATAAATTACATAAGTAGGAAAGAAGTACTACCTGGAAGAGGTCTCTAATTCAACAACAGGAATGTTACTTTAGAGGTACGTGTAAAGACTTCCTCGAAAAGTAGTTTATTCTTCTTCTTCTTCTTGCGATCGCATCTTTGATGATTACACCGTCAGACGAGTTCTCATGATGAATTCGACTGTTGTTTGAAGTTCCTCTTTAACTCCATATAGCTTTGAGTTTAGTGTTGAGTCATTGGGCCAGTATATCTTTCTTAACTGGTCATACAGAGGACAGTCCTGTAGAACATGCTCAGCAGTTTGTTCGTTTAATCCACATGTGCACAGTGGTGAAGCAGACAATCGTAGCTTGTGCATGTGTTTATTCAGTTTGTTATGCCCTGTCCTGAGTCGAAAAATAGTTATCTGTCCCTGCCGGTCGAGAGTGTGATAGTCGTCTTTGGGTTGGTTCTGTTCTCTTCTGATAGTCTGGATAGCTCTCTTTTTCTCAAAGTATGTGACTTCATTATCTTCTTGTTCACATTCTCCTCCCTTTTTTGCAAGTTTATCTGCCTTTTCATTTCCGGGTACACCACAATGAGATGGTACCCACTGAAGTATGGTTCTCTTTTTGGCAGCTACCTTGTTTAGTTCATTTCTCAGATGCGGGAGTTTACCACCCTTGAGAGCTTGCAGGACAGACAGTGCATCTGTGAGGATGACTACCTGGTGGCAGTCAGAGTTGGTGTTATAAATCATATTTGCAGCTTGCTCTAGAGCTTGAACCTCAGCTGTATAGTTGGAACAGAATTTACCAGTGGGAATGTGCCTAGTCTCATAGTGGTTGTCAGGATATGAGATAAAGATACCGGCACCTCCATTCCTAACAGCATTAGTTGCTGATCCATCTGTATAGGCATGTATCCATGATTGATCGGGATAGCTTTCTTGGATCATACTCAATGTAGCAGTTCGTTTTTGCAGATCATTATACTCACATCCACTTGTGAGACCACTGACTGATGTATTAATTTGGAGGGCACTGCTGGCCTGCTCCCATGGTACAGGGTATAGGGTGGGCTTCAGTGGTGTTGTCTTCATGGATAGGTCTTCTTGATGCTGTCTTATAAGTCTTTTCCCCCGATGCACAAAGCTGCTACGCTTTAGACGTCCCAATGCCAGATCATCTAGTCTTGCCTTCATTGGGTGCATTGGCATACTGTTGTACTTTTCCATCTGGATCATGGTTTTTGTGTCTCTTCTATGGGACAATGTCTGTAATCCAGCAACCTTCTGCATCTCTGTTATTGGTGTAGTTTTCATGGCTCCTGTAATGAGCCTGAGAGCTTGATTTTGCACCTTGTCCAAAGACTGCAGATGTGAGTTAGCAGCTGATGACCATGCTGCTGAGCTAAACTCTAAGTGTGGTCTTATTACTCCATTATAAATCTTCTTTAGATTTCGTTCATTTGCTCCCCAGTTGGTACCTGCTAATTTTCTGAGTATGCCTAGTCGTCTTCGGGCCTTTCCTTCTGCATTTTCAATATGCTTATTCCATGTAAGCCTTTGGTCAAATGTCACCCCAAGATAGGTGGGGTAGCTTTCTTCCTTGATCACGGTTGTCCCTAGGTGTATGTTAGCTGATTTGTCCTTGGGGGCGAGGGAGAACAGTGTTGTGGAGGTTTTGTCTGTGTTTATTGTGATAAGCCATTTCTCTGCCCATGACACTAGCATGTCTGCTGCCCGCTGCATTCTATAATTTGCTGTGGTGACATTTTCATCAGCGCACCAGAGTACTAGGTCATCTGCATATAAGGCAGCTTTAACTCCTGCAGGGAGATCTTTCACCAGGTCATTGATGTAAACAAGGAAGAGTGTTGGGGAAATTACTCCTCCTTGAGGTACCCCCTGATGGAGCAACACTTTTCTGCTCTGCAGACCGTCAAGAGTGACTCTAGTTCTCCTGTTATGCAAGTATGACTGGATCCATTTCATCATGTTGCCTTGGATTCCACTTCTCCTAAGTTTTGCAATGAGGCCATCTTTCCACACCTTGTCAAAGGCCTGCTTGAAGTCGACCCAGATCGTTAGGACCTTTTTCTTCTCCTGGAAGGCATCTTCTATTGCTTGAGACAAGTAAGTAACTTGGTCTTCTATACTGTAGCATTCTCTAAATCCAGCTTGTTCCGGCACCAGGATCTGCTCAGACTCTAAATACCATTTCAATCTGTGGTTGACTATTCGCTCCATAGTCTTCCCAACACAGCTTGTGAGACTGATTGGCCGGTAACTTGCAGCCTCGGTCTTACATTTCCCTTTCTTTAGTATGGGTATTGTGATGGCTTCTCTCCATACTTGGGGTACCGTTCCTTTCAACCAGCTGTGGTTGAATATCTCAAGCAGTTTTGTCTTTGCTGCTGAGCTCAGATTTACTAGCATTTCGTTGCTGATTTTGTCTGGGCCGGGTGACTTTTGAAACTTAAGCTTGGAAATAGCCTTCTGTAGTTCTCCTAGTGTGATGGGTTCCCTCATTGGGGCAGGAGTATCTGTCTGTCCCATGGTTGCCAGTATTTCTTTTCTTATCTCTCTCTGATGATCTATGTTAATGGGTAAGTTGCTTTCTGAACTGTATCTTCTAGCAAACAAGTCTGCAGCTTGTTTTCCTCTGAAAAGTTTGCCACCTTCATCCAATGTGATAGTCTGCCTAGGTGAGGAACGCTCTTCATTTAGAGACTTGACTAATCTCCAAAGTTTCCTGCCGTCTTTCTCAAGGTTCAGCGATGCCGTTTTAGTTCTCCAGCTTTTCCGTTTTTCTTCTAGCTTTGTTCTCTGAAACTCTGCTACAGCCTTTTTCCATTTGTTGTGAGTTTCAAGTGAAGGCTGAGACTCTGCGTCCTTTCTAGCCCTGTCCATAGCTTCCTGACGTTCTTGGAGTGTGCTGGACCAGTATGGTATGTAGTTACGCCGGCATCCTTTGGGAATGGTTTCTTTTGCAGCTTGTAGTATGCATCTGTTGAAGTCTTTTACCACTTCATTAATGTCTCTGTTCTGTACCTTGAGGGTAGACAGCAGCGTGTTCACCTGATGCCTGAATAAACCCCAGTTGGCTTTTTTGTAGTTCCATCTTGTAATGGCTGGGCCTGTACTGAGAGTTGCACTCTGGACAGTAAGAAAGATTGGGCGATGGTCGCTTCCCCCTAGTTGGTCTCCTACTTCTCTACTAATAGATCCAGCTATATCTGGTGTGGAGAAGGCAAGATCTGGTGTTGAAGTTGTGTGCCATCCTCTGGAGTAGAAGGTAGGAGTATCTGTGGCATTATTGACTAGGATTAGGGAGTGATCATCTTGCCAAGTTTCAACCTCTTCACCTCTGTGATCCAGATGGTTATAGCCCCAGCTCTGGGAGTGGCTATTAAAGTCTCCAACTGCTATAAAGTTGGTGGCTGGTACCTGTATAGAGCTGAGACTCAGGGGTTTGTTGTTCGGACAGTAATAGTTCAGGAGTTCTATTTCCATCTTGTCTACCTTTATCTGCAACAGCTGATATTCTGCTCCATCCATGAAGGTTTTCCTTTCGTGTGCAGGAATGTTATTCCTTACAAGAGTAAGTACTCCTCCTTTTCGTCTATCTTTTCTGTCGGATCTGAAGCATTGATATCCCCTTATTTTAAAGGTTTGATCTGCTTTCAAGTGAGTCTCTTGGATACAGCAAACACTGACTTGCTTCTCATACAAGATGTTTTCCAGCTCTGTCTTTTTGCTGTATCCAGCCTGCTTGCTGTTCACTCCCTCTGCATTCCAGTGCATCATGACAAGTGGCACTCTGGGTTTCTCTTTTTCTGTTTTGTTTTGGTCAGTAGTTCTCCTCCGCCGTCTGCTGACTCCACAAGACGGTCTAGAGGGTCCTCCAGTAGCTGAGGGTGGGCTCTGTCGAGGCTCAGAGCCCGGCACTGCACCTGCCTGGTGGAGCTCCACAGGGCGAGCACCAGTACGAGATTTATTTGACGGTGTACTCTCCATAGAAAAAAAAAGCGAGTTGCGTGATACTGTGGTTTCCGGTGCGCCTTCTGGCCCAGTATCTATGACTTTAGCACCTGTTCAACGGGAGAGTGGGCTCATCCCTAATCTGTTTATGTTCCCAGTAGTAGACTATTCGCAAGCAGCCTGGGGGTGTCACTGCTCTGCGCGGACCTTGTTTACCGAGGCGGCGTCCGAGCTCGTATGGTGAAAATATGGTTGTGTTATCTTCAAAATAGCCCTGTCTTTCCCATGGCTTTTCTGCCATCCTGCAACTTTGAGTTAGGGAGTTCTGAGCTCCAGTCTCTTTCCCAGGCATTTTATCCTGGCCTGGCACGCATACAGAGGACCCCACTTTTGGTTCTAAGTTAGCAGTTGGGGATAGGTGGGGGTAGCACACTGTGCATTCCCCGTCATCCAGGGGGCTCTCCAACTATGCAGAGCTTGCACAATGCTGTGCTCTGGTTCTGGGCTCTCCCAAGGAATCTTCACGTCCTGCACAGAGCCATTTCCAGATACCCACCACCTGCCAACCCTCCATTGTAGAAATCTCCTGCATGCGGCCATCCAGTCAAGAGTAGTTTATTAAGAGAGATATATTGAGTAGAAAGGCCTCGACACATCGTGTTAGCCCCTAATTTAGGTGTTTAAAATATGCATAAAATAAAATGCACTTAGAAGACTAAAAGATTATTAAATATATAGATAAAGAATAATTCAGGTTATGATTTAAGCTTTGGATGAATAAAATCGCTCCAGAAGTAAGAAAGATAATGGGGAAACTAGTTTTTCATAATTGAACAGAGAACGAACGAACGAACAACTTTATTTTCAAAGGGTTTAGAATTGGGCACGCAGGCCAATCCAACATACTGCCCTTCCTTTCTCTCGTCTTCCATACTGAATCCATTAATTCTCACATGTATCTTAAATATTACTTAAAATACGAAAATAAGAAAATAACATACAATAAAATAAAATAAAATCACAACATTGTAACAGTACAATAATAGTTACACAGATTTACAGTACTTTATCATAATTAATACTAAACAGGACACAATTATCTTTAAAACCTACATATGATGTTATGTAATTATTTAAGAACATAACTAAATTAGGGTGGCATATAATCTGCACTCATGATGTATTTGAAAAGTCTGTGATTGAATGAATATGGACTAAGCGTGTTTTTTAGATCGTGTGGAAGATTATTCCACAGATGAGCAGCAGAAAAAGCTAAACTTTTCTTGAATAAGTCGAGCCTAGGCTTGGGCATGTGTAATTTATTTAAGCGTTGACTGTGTCTTCCGCTGTATTTTAAAATATGCCACAAATACTTTGGAACATTCTGTGATAAGAGTTTGTGAATAAATTTGGCTTTGTTGAAGAGAAAGCGCTTTCTTAGTCGTAATATGTTAAGATATGTATATGGGTCTACACACAGTGTGAGGTTTTTGTATGAAACTAGGCGCACTGCACGTTTTTGTAATGAATAGAGTCTTTTAGTGTTGGACATTGAGCAGCCATCCCAAATTGTGGAACAATAGTCTAGATGTGTTTGTATTTGGGATGTATAGAACATTTTTCGAGTCTCCTCATCTAGGAAATGTTTGATTTTAGCTAACTGGTAAACTTTTTGTGCCGTTTGTTTGGTTAGTGCTTGTACATACGAATTCCAACTTAAATGTTGGTCAATTATGAGTCCTAGTGTTTTATTTTCATTTACATTTTCAATTAAAGAGGCTCCAATGTAGAGCTAAAGTGTCGTTTACAGTGAGTTTTGTAATTTTTGTCTAGTTGATATTATCATACATTTTGTTTTAATGATATTTATTTGCATGCAGTTTTCATTGCTCCACTTAATAAGATTGTGTCGCTTTGTAATAATACTTCTAGCGTGTTGCAACTTTTATCACTAGTATAAATGGTACAGTCATCGGCAAATAGGTCGCAGGAATAGTGCTCGATGTGTAGTGGAAGGTCATTTATGTAAATGGAAAAAAGTAGAGGGCCGAGAATAGAACCCTGAGGAACACCAGTGTCAATAATAGTTGGGTTTGACAATGAGTTATTGTACCACACTACTTGCTGTCTGTCGGACAGGAATGATTTAAGTAATGTCACTAGTTTAAAGTTAACTTTCATTGTTTCTAATTTCCTTATTAAAACAGCGTGATCTAACATATCAAATGCTTTCCTAAAGTCTACAAAGATTGCTCCACATATGTTATCGTTATTGATGTTTAGGTGCAAGTTGTCTACCATCTTAGTGTGGCGGGAGGTTTTATTTGGCTTTAAGATCAGTATAGTACTGACAATTACAGAAATAGAATTTCTGCAGAAAATGGTGAAGTCCCAGTGTCTGAGAGGACTACTGGTATCACAAATTAGTTACGGCTGTGAATGTTCTGATCTCGAAACAATAGTAGAGAGGAGACCGACATAAAGCGCCACCTCCGCTGTGTAACTAACTGTGATATTAATAAACAAGGAAACAGATTTTGCTTAACAATGATAAAATTGACAAGTCTTCAAATACAATTTCCTAAGTATTTATTTCGTATATACACTATCTACTCTTGTGCTGAAGGGTGAATGTTGAAAAAAATGGAATGTACTGAATTTGTAAGTTTACATATGATTTAAAAATATATATATATATATATATATATATATATATATATATATATATATATATATATATATATATATATATATATATATATATATATATATATATATATGTAAATAAATATTACAACATGTTTTCCAATTATAGGAACAAAAATTATATCAGCTGTGCTGTTAATTAAGGATATAACACTTCAGCTATGTTGTTATTTTTGTCTCTTGCTATGCTAATTTCACTTTCTCATCACTGACAGTTTCTATGCTCACAATGCTGACAGAAATGGTACTAATGTGTACTCATCTCTTAAAACGTTCTGTTCTCCCTAGTTTGGTTCACACAACTCCTGCTGAGGCTCGTTACTTTAGCCCACCCAAGACTGAGGGGGACTAAAGATGTAGCTTCTGTACAATCTCTATGCTCCTGCGAAGTTCCAGGCAGCGGGATTGACTCGAACATACGACCTCAGGTTTTTTAGGACACAAATGAAACCTGTAACAAGGAAAAATAGGGGCTAATTTCTGTCCTCAAGCCCACCTATTTCTATTGTATATGATATGAGCGTGTCTCAGTGTCTGCATGTGGGATGAATGACAACATGGCTCAGTATGATTTAGCAATAGCGAGACAAGACAGGTGTCTACTTGCAAAACATTCTTTCTGATAAACTAATGCATGGATACATTCAATAATATAGATTCAATACATGAATACATTTAATACATTAATACATCCCATAATATAAATCAATACATGAATAAATCCAATAATATGTACACCTAGGTGTGATACAACAATGTCCTTCCCCTTATACTATACCACCCCCTCTCTGACAAGTGCTATACTAGCTGGTAACATATATCCTAACAATATTGTTATGTTCTTATGATGGGAGTATATGCGACGAGGACTGTTTGGTGATATATCAGGTTGGAGTTATAGGAGACAATAGATTGGAGTTAGATGCGACAATAGATTGAGTCCTGACAAGGACTGTTTTGGTTATATTGCAGTTGGTCTTATCTGAGACAATAGATTGAGTTATAGGAGACAATAGATTGAGTCCTAACAAGGACTTTTTTGGTTATATTGCAGTTGGAGTTAGATGAGACAATAGATTGAGTCCTAACAAGGACTGTTTTGGTTATATTTGCAGTTGGTCTGAGATAATAGATTGAAGTATAGGAGACAATAGGTTGAGTCCTAACAAGGACTGTTTTGGTTATATTGCAGTTGGTCTTATCTGAGATAATAGACTGAAGTCGTGTGAGACAATAGATTGAGTTATAGGAGACAATAGATTGAGGTATGAGTCCTATTAGTCTTTGTCTATATCAATCATATACATTCATAGTGAACCCAAAATATATTAAATATATACAGGTGTAGGTAGTATAAGGACACACAACAAATACCAACATTATATACCTGCTGAAGGCCTATTTTTCTAAAGGTTATCGTAAATTGATATTTACCCTCCAAGATTTAAAAAGGCCAGTTTGACTCGACTAGTGAAGTAGGCTGCAGGTCGATGCCCTCAGGTAAGCAACAAATCAAAGTGACAGCTTCTTCCTCTTCAGTCGGTATCTCTGGCGTCAAGTTCGGGGTTGCGTGGTTAGCATAAAATCCGTCTGATTATATAGGCAGGTAAATACTTAAGGAAAGCTTTCGGTTGGTTCCTGGCGGAGCAAGTTGATTGGTTTCCTCCGGTTTAGTCTCAAGCGCTGTACAGCCTAATTTTATTCAGTTTCTCGCCGCCATCTTGCGTGAACTGCGTGAACAGTATAATTTATTCTGTCTCAGAGACTGGTGAACGGTGATCGTTGATTGGTTGAAGCAAATCTGTATTTCGACATAGTGATTAACCAAGTAGTGGCTTACACTCCTTTCACGACACTTAGTTAGAGATGTGTGGCATGAATGCTTTTGTCTAAACCCTGACTGACTGTCAATTAGCAAGTCATTGCTAACTAGGTACTGTACTGTTGTTTTATGTACGTGTTTTTATAGTGGTTTAGATAGCGATGATAAAAGAGAAATTGGTCTATAGTTACCAAGGTTACTGTTATCTGACGAACCAGGTTTGAAGAGAGTATATACTTTGGCGATCTTAAAGGCCGAAGGAAAATAACTTTTGGCGATACATTGATTATATATAAGTTAGTGAATCACTAATAGCTGGTGCAGCAAAACGTAGTATTCGATTACTAATTCCGTCAAGCCCTGATTATGAGCCATGAAGATAGTTATACACTTCATTATCTGTCATAAAAGGAATGTCGGGTGGAACTGAGTTTGTACATTTCTTCTCACAGAATGCTGAAAGTTGGTCTAAGTCACTAGGGGAATGTGGTATTGTGGATTTCAGACTGCTTATTTCTGCTTGAAAGTGATTGCTGAAGTCTGTACAAGTAAATGAAGTGTTGGAAGATAATGAGTCTGGTGCATTACGTTTTTTCGCTAAGGTGTTAATTGCCTTCCATATCTCCTTACTATTTGATTTGTTCTGAACCATATTTCTAAAATGATTTTTCTTTTCTTTACGAATTAAATATTGAACCTTGTTCCTGTATACCCGGTAAGTGTTGAGGTCCTTATTTTTGTGAGCTTGATCTCTCTGCCTCATAGCCTCCAACGCTTCCTGCGTGATCCACGGAGATTTTAATTGTCGTTTGACGCGAATTTCCTTAGCTGGTACGTGCGTGTCAAAAACACTATAAAAATTTTTTGTCCGGTATGCAATAGCGTCATCCGGATCAGGAAGTTGGTAAACACGGCCGAGAGGTGTAGTTAGCAAGTCATTCAAAAATAATTCCCGACTGAAATGTTTGAAACTTCTAAATTTAATACTTACATGTTTATTTTTGGGAACTTTACATTTATTCTTTGACCATGTACAGCATACTGGATAGTGGTCACTCATTGCAATATTAGGGACAGAGCATTCTATGATGTTTTCTGGGCAAGTTACGTAGATGTGGTCGATTAGTGTGGATGATGCTTGTGTTACTCTTGTAGGCTGGTTAACTATTTGTTTTAAATTGTACGATAATATTATATTTTTCCATGTTAGATTTGAATTGTGTATATCGATATTGAAATCACCAAGAAGAACAACCTCCTTGACAGTGGCAAATACATTGTACATCATGATGGTGAAATCTTCGTACCACATAGGTACTGCACTAGGATTTCGATAAAGATATCTCACCAGAAATGGGCCCTGATTCGGTAGCTTTATTTCCAACCATAGACAATCTATCTCTGCTGTCTCTAAGTCGTTTCTGCGGCGAAAATTAAGGGAAGTGGAAATATAATTTGTTATACCTGTCTCCTGTTTTCTGCTTGCGTCGCGCCGAATAGTTTTAAAACTATTTAACGCAATGTCATCGTCATTTATTCTGTCATTTAGGCGACTTTCTGAAAGTCCAAAAATGTGAAAATTCTTATTTAGAATGTGTGTATGTTCGGGGAGTTTACCTAGAAGGTGGTAAATATTCAGATGACCAAGTCGTAGACCATCCTTGTGAAGCCACTGTACATAATTATCAGCCATGTTTGTATAGTATAAAAGATATATATATATATATATATATATATATATATATATATATATATATAGATATATATATATATATATATATATATATATATATATATATATATATATATATATATATATATAATACCAAGTTAAAAAAGCAGTTATGCACACAAAAAAGCGCAAAGTATTTTACGAATTAATACTTCACCAAGGAAGTGAAATTCAAGGAAAGAAAAATTGCATGAAATACAATATTAAAATAATTAAAACAATTTCAACTGAGTAAATTGTTTGGAGTATATAAAAATTGTCACAAAACAATCAAGCATACAACATATCACACCAGAACTGCTCAACGCAACAAATTGAAGTTAAACGAGAGATGGAAGAAATTAAAATTGTCACACGTCAGACAAGTATACAACACTTCACACCTTAACACCGTTACTTGTAACAAATTAAAGCTACGCGTGATAAAAAGAAATTGAAATTGTAACAAAATAAGCAATCAAAGAAAAATTCGTCAATAACTGATATCTCTGCCTGGCATATAATAGGGATGACGCTGGGCACACATCATTAATGCTTGTCGAAGTGACGCAGGACTGAATTGCATCAGATAGACAAGTTCAGGGTTCCACTGAGGACGATGAATAGGACCTCGGGAGGAAGCATGGTGATCTCTGATTTGTTCCGTCCTTGTTTTAGCGTTGGTAGGACTATTCTGAGCCTGGGACATTGGAATACTGTTGGTAGAGGTATCTGAGTGGGACTGCTTTGTGACTAATGGAGGAAACATGGTATCATAAGATTCTGCTTCCTGATTGAAAGTGGCGTTGTGATAGCTGGAAGACTGTCTGCTTGCAATAGGTGTGCTTCTTTGTGGGGCAGGTAGGGTGTGTGATGTATTGTGATGATAGGTTGATGTCACAGTAGATTTCTTTGGATTCTCTATGTGGGTTGCACTGTCTTGTTGCGGCCTTTCTGGATATTTTATGTTTTTGGCCAGGATGCCGCTTCCCAGTGTGGATGTGTGAATTTAATCTCTGTAAAGTCGTTTCTTAGGTGCTCCTGAATTAGATGTAAAGAATGGGGTATTGTTGATGAAACCAAGGCCGTTTTGTTTACAATAGTTCTGTAGTTTTGTGTTGTAAGTGTCCGCTATGCGACGTTGAAACCCATAGCATGGTGGTATGATTGATGAAATAAAGATGGAGGCTTTGGGAAATTTTTGTTTAACTGTAGTCACCAATCCTGAGGGGTTTAGGCTCTGCTCATTCATGATATCATTAATTCCTACGTGTAGTGTTGTTTTTGTTATGTTGTGATTAATATCGAACTTATTAATTATGTCCAGTAGTCGTTTAATACCAGATCTCGGCACTGTCATAACTGAAACGATGTCTTCTCTTGTAGTGGACATTCTTTCACAATAAATACCTTTCAAGAGGGATTCACCAATTACAATATGTGTAACGTCACTACGTATTTCTTCCCTTTGTTTTCTATTAGATTTATGCTGCTGCCATTTGTGGTGTTCTTTTTGTGGACTGTCGTGATGGGTCTGAGATTTTTAATTGGGTTTTCGGGCACTTGAACGTTGTCTGCTAGGGATGCTGATACCTGCTTATTTTCTGTTGAATAATCCTCAAGAACTTGAAATCTGTTGGTAATTTTGACTCCAATAGGATATGTTGTGTTTGTGAGTGTCTCTTCGTGTTTTTTGTGTACAGTTTGGCGGTGACCTTTTTGTGTATTTGGCGTATGTTTATTTATGGATTCTTCGCAATCTTCTACCATTGTTTGATGATGATCTGGTTGCCTTATCTTATAGAGTGAGAAGTCTCTCGGCAGTTTTTCGATGATGTCTTTTATGCTAGAATTTTCATCCATCAGAGATACTATCTCACTTTTAAGAAGTTCGTTTTTGGCCTTGAGCGATGTCTGGATACTAGACATGAGATCACCAATTAAACTTCGTAAAGTGTCCTCCATATTGTGCATTAGCTCCTAGCAGCTCTACACAGGTAACTTCGTGGTGTCTTCTTTTTGTTGCTCAAGAGATACAGTTTCAGCTTTTCGTATATTTCCATGGTCCATGGGGTATTCGATGGCCAACAAAGGTTTATAAATTGTAGGAGTGTCTGTTATTTTATCGAATACTGCAGAAGGTAAATTTTGTGATTCTGTGTGAGAAATTGGGCTGCAGCTGATGTTGACGATGTCGTTGTCGGTAGTAAAGTCATTGTTGTCTGAAATCTTTGTGTCTACTGCCAAGTGGGGCATAGATACAGCAGAGTCCACTTTAGTGTGTTCTAACTCAACATCAGTTACAATTTTTGCAGATTATTTTAATTCGACAAATTCTGTTTCTAACCATGATTCGATTGCTGCGGCAGTCCCCTGGGCCTTTAATTTGTTCTTTGTGTGATAAAGGTGTACTTTGAGATGTGGTGTTGTTATAGCATCTTCTACTAGTGCACCATTTATGTCTGTTCTTGACTCTACAAGTCCTGTTTCGTAGTATTTAATGACAATTATACGAAATGCCTCGTACTGAAAGGTGCTCTGGAATGTTATAGTTACACATTTTCCATGACTTGACAGCTTCAAGGTTATACCGGACCCGGTTCTACAACCTTTAAGTTTTACACGAACAGCTTTCTCTTTGTTCAAAGCATAGCTTTTTATGGTTGTTGGTCTTAAACGAGCGTCCTTGAGCCCACTGTTAGCTGCGAACTAACGCCTTTCTCCAAGCATGACATAGTTACATTCCACAGAGGGTTTTATTACCGGTGAGGAACATTGTATACCGGGAAAATTTTATGATGCTCGACAGCAACGCTTGACCACCTGACCTCTTGCTTTGGCGAAGGTCACAATCGAATGGGTCATGTGGTCATTGTTGCAAATATCCCCCATTAACATAGAGAAAAACTGATACACATTTCACCGGTATTCTATAAAATGTTACACAGTAAATTAACATAATATCATGTTTAAAAATTTCACCGTCTAAAAACCAATAGAGACAAAATATGCCTCATTTTGGGATTCGCAATACCCCGTTAGCCCCCTGCTTTCCGATGCACCGGATGTGCTAGTATAAATAGACCTTGCACTTGCTAAATTGGGGCCATAAGATTTGAAAAACACAGAGAGCAGAAAGAAGCGGTAACTTGTAAATGAAGACTGCCTTTGCCAGTTGTACCTGAGAGCAGATCAAGTTATGTTAAGTCATATTTTGTTAGTGGGAGTTAAGTGTTAAAGACTTGAATGTACGGGTCGGATTTTTGCACGCTAGTAAACACGCTCTGCGTGAAGAGAGAATTTCTTAGTTGGGGGCTGTAGGCGGTAATTTTTGAACACAGCTCAACTGAGTGGTTGTTAGTTTTTTTTTTTTTTAAATAAGATAAAGTTTTCGAATGTTCTTAGTGAGGTTTTGGGAAGAGACGGTTGGGGCTGAGCTGAGTTCTCACGCGGTAGTTCGCATGAGGGATTTTTACTGAGCTGTTTTGAGCAGCGGTAATTTCGAGACAGTGTGTTTCGAGCAGAGCTCCGGGATGGTCGTTTTCCCCATCTCATTAGTGTGTTCCAATATATTTCTGTGAAAGGGAGAATATAAGATATTTTGGAAAAGATGTTCAGGCCATGGATTGTAGGCCATTATATATTCATATTTCCGAAGACGGATTTTTTAAGTTCGATAGATTATTAAAGGGAAGGTTCTTTCTCCCATGAGATGTATTATTCAGGCCTTGGAGTATGTTGATTCAGGCCATATTATTGTAAACTGTGAGGTATGCAGTTCCTTTGCTTGAATGGATATTTTTGCCATGATGTTTATGACTATGAGCTGCTGTGCTCTGCAGCTTTGTGCTTGGAATTTTTGTACCAGTAACTGAGTCGTATGAATTTTCTTACTGATGTCTGATTATCTGCAATGAACTGTTATCGATGATTATATACCTTTGGATTATGCACTCAATTATCTATGGATATTCTTGCTTACCTGATGTGTCATGATTTGCCTCGAACTGTAACCTGTGAAGTGTACCGTTCCTGATGTCGATGTTACTGTGTGAATAAACTATGTACTGTGAATTGCATACGAATACTAGTCTTACCCGTTGGTCTATGCTTGACCGTACGTTGCTGTGGTGTGAGTGATGGTACCATAGACACACTTAAAGAACCTACACAGTCGCGTATATATATTTACACATCTGTCGGCCACCTGTAAGCCCGACCTGACTGATTTCGCCCTCGTCAGCGATTCTTCACCACCCACCACAAACATTCTACAACTATCAATATTGACAGAGCATTTATGTTACTGCTGTAATATTCGGTAACAGAACAGTACCACCTAAAACGTACTTTAACACGGTAACTTGTAAATGAAGACTGCCTTTGCCAGTTGTACCTGAGAGCAGATCAAGTTTGCCCTTAACAGCTCGTCTGTGTGTGCCTGAGGGTAAGATATATATATATATATATATATATATATATATATATATATATATATATTTATATATATATATATATATATATATATATGTATGTGTGTGTGTGTGTGTGTGTGTGTATAATTATATGATTTGCTATTGATTCATTGCAGTGTGTTGGTAAGTGTGTAGACGTGTTTCTGCAACCATTGTGTAATTTCTGAAGGACTTACCTGCCTGTGTACATTCAAATTAAATTGAGAATGATAGCAGAAATGTGTCTGTAGGTTTGGAAAAGCTTTTAAAGAAATATTTCTTGAGGAAATGGGACATATGCCTGGAATGTTTGAAAGAATGACAGAAATTGTTTTAATGTATGGACCAAGGTAATACTTAGTATTTTATACTAGACCAAATCATTGTATAGAGGCGGATCATGGATAGATGGATCTAACTAAGGTTTCAGAAGGAAAGTGTAGTCACGGTAAACTGGATGTGGGTAGTGCTGGTATATATTGTCCTGTGCATTTGTTAGCACATTATCTGACACTGTCTATCGTCCCCATCTTGTGTGATAATGGAATGGTGATGACCATATAGGAGTTACGTTTATTTTTGTTTCAGGTTTTATCCTGAATACTACACAAACCTTAAAGAGTCATCCACCTCTGTTGGACTCTGTGGTGCGAGTGCTCTTGTGGTCAACAGAGCCAGATACCCAGCTTCCACTGCCTGGAGGAATTTATAATACTTGTCCGTCCATGGCAGGAGTGTGAACGATTTCTGAACAAAAGATAAATGGTAAAACAAAGCCACTAGTCATCGTATCCAGATATTACCCCTATACTAAAAGACAAGATGCAAATAAACATACAGTGAATGATGACAAGTGTGGACATAAATTTACCTAGTACTAGCTTCACTGGCAAGTAATAGTGACATAACTTATTAGTATCACATCAACGTTCTTCATAAGGAGATTAATTATTATTTTTCAATGTTTATTGATTTCATGATGTAAATACATTTGATTTCATTTAAAACTTTCCTAACCGAAAAGAGAAACGGTATAGGTTAAATAAATTGTAAATATTTATCAGCAGTTTTACTTACTTATTAAAGTTGAGTTTATGTTATTGTTGATAAATAAATTTATTAATACCCCTAGCAGAGACCACAACCACAACAACAATAACAAATAATAATAAAATCAAAAGAGGATCGTAAGAGGGAGCCCATAGGGATTCAGGATAATACATTAATATCATACCTGGAACTTATACAGCTTGACCCTACCTTTGATGTCCATACACCCTTACTCTTTTCAGAGAAGGAGGTATTTCTTATAAGACCAGACTCTTAGCTGGCACTATCCTGGTATCAACTGATACAACTTTTTGTCCAGGATATCTTATATTTTAATAACATCTCAACCCTCTCGTGACAGGCCCCTTTGATTGTCTGATGAGTGCTATGAACCCTTCTTGGAAAAACAAATGTACACAAAAGTGTAATTAACAATTTTATACTTTTAAATTTTAAGTTATGTATACGGATCCATTCACGTTCTCCCAAGGGTCCGCAGGTTAAGAAACCCATAGTTAAACAGCCGACAAAACATTTAGACTCTAAACACCCAGATGATTTATAATAAAACTCTTTGAGACAAAACACTCTATGTTGACAAGATGTGAAATTAATGTAAAGTTATGCGGTCGTTGTAAGCTGATCTTTTCAATAGCTTTGTCTAATAGCCGTCAGAGATAATATTTGCAGCCCTGAAAAAAAATATGCATAAAAACTATCATCAAACATTCTCTCTTACAACACAGCACTGATATTAAATGAGAGTTTTCAGAGAACAATTTAAATAAGTACTATCTAAATTTCACTGTACTTCAAACAAGACACTGTGTACAAAAGGTCGGTCTAGATCAGTGGTTTTTCAACGTGAGCCATTTGGCCGCCCCCCACCCCCCCCCCCCCGAGGCCATGCCAAATTTCTAACGGGACACAGTGAGATGATGGTAAAGTACCTTTTGTCCAGCTATCAGTGACTATCAGGGTAAATGAGGCTCAGAAAAGGGGGTGGGGGCATGAGCAAAAAAGGTTGAGAACCCTTGGCCTAGATCATTTGTCCTTTCGCTCTTTATGGAGCATGGAGTCACTGCTGTAGTTGGTTTCTTTGCAGGAAGACTCCACCAAGCATTCATATGCTCTTGCAGTGGCACTTTCTCTAATAATGTGTTGTACAGGATGAGGTTGTCATGCCTCATACACAATCTCGTATACGTCGCTTTGTGTGATAAGCCTGAGGGAGCAGAAATCGAATTCTTTCTTTGCTTCATGACATACCTCGGGGGTACTACACTGGGATCGGCCAATCCTAGGATCCTAGCTACATAATTAGGATGCATTGTGTAGTGAATTTCTAATACAATAGCTAAATTAATATATAACAATATAGGGCATAAAGGCAAAATAAGAAAGTATAAAAGAAATTTCGGCTAGAACGCGTGGTTTTCGCCTATGCCTTCAGATTATTAATTGCTAACGCATAAGACGAACAAACGGTACTCAAATTTTCAAATTCGTCCTTGACACCACTTTTCCTAGTTCTAAGAAAACATCTGCTTGCAAATGCATTGTAGAACGAGGAGGGGCAAGGAGATGAAAATGCAAATACGTTTCGCATTGATTTTAAACTAAAAGCCAACTATAGCAAGTGGCAAGCCTTGCCTTAGGGGTTCCCCCAAAATACGATGAAAAAGTTAGAACATGTAGACGACACGTGTCACTAAAACGACTTTGGCTCTTATTAGGACATATATTGGGGTCTCGCTCCTGGGGATTGAACTTTTCATAACAGCAGCTATATTGGGTAGTTTGCTTCTGGGATTTTAAATTCTTAAAATATTATCAATTATATTAGGAATCTCAGATAGTATAAAACTAAAAGCATTCCTTTTTGGAGAAATTAAATAGTGGTTGAGCTATCAGTGCCTGTGGTTGTTCTTAGTTATAATTAGAAATTGTTAGTTATAATTAGAAATTTGTCTAGTTAGAAATTTTGAAAGGTTTGCCTAGTACATAATGGCAGACGTGGCAAAGTTTCGATCTGCTGCTGTACAGACTGCAAAAGAATTGGGAATGGAGGGGCAAATTATGATTGCTTATGTCACAACTGAGTGTGACAAATTTATTGAACGTGAAGAAAGAAAATTTGAAGCTGAAAGAAAGTTAGAGGCTGAAAAAGAAATTAAGAGGCTGCAGATTGAGGCTGACAAAGAGGCTAGGGCATTGGAGGCGGATCGTGAGGCGGAAATAAAGATGCTCCAGTTGGAAGAAAAAAAGGCTGAAAGGGAAGCAGAAGAAAAGAGATTAGCTGCAGACAGGGAAGTAGAAGAAAAGAGATTAGCTACAGAAAGAGAAGAAAAGAGATTAGCTACAGAAAGAGAAGAAAGAAGACAGGCTGCAGAAAGGGAAGCAGAAAAGGAGGAGAAGAGATTACAAAGGGAACATGAGTTACGACTAAGGGAGTTTGAGTTTCAAAGCCATGCTCCTGAAAATGGTGCCAGTCCCTTTACCTCAGATGCTACTGTTAGTCAGGGAGCTTCAACCTCAGCTATGAGTTTTCATTTAGACCATTTTGTTGAGAAAGACGATGACATAGACAGTTACCTAAATAGATATGAACTTTTGGCTACCACGTATGGTTTAGAGAGAGAAAGGTGGAGCACAGCACAAGATCATATCTGCTTAATTTTTTTTATGGCATGTTTGGAAAACACTGCTTTGGGGGAAATGAGGCCAACAAGTTAGATACAATTTGATTGGCTGTAGTAAAATGTAAGGCGAAACATTATTGGGTGACCTGGAAATGCAGATATTGTTGTTAATGGAAACGTATAGGAGGGATAGTTTTTTCAAAGGCTCATGTAAACATGGCCTGATTGGTTAGAACGTTAGATATGGTCAAGTAGAAGCGTCGGTTCACTGCCATTTTTGAAAATAAATTATGTGAAAATCAAGTACGTTGAGAATAGGCTAAGAATTTTCTAATAAAGGAAAAGCCTGGACAAAGGCAGATCGAAAGTGTGTCAGATTCTATTGCCTAGTCAGCGTTTTACTTGTGTTATTTCCTTACATCTGTGGTAAGATTGATTTTCTTAATATTTTATTTAAAATAAAATTTGAATGTGAGATACTGACATACGATTATAAGTAAGTGAGTCTAGGGCAGACTCAAAACAGAGTCTAGAGATAGATCCAGCATATGAAAGACTATCAGAGAGGTGTAGACCAACTAAATTATATAGGATTATCATCAGGAGCATAATACCTATCCTATGGTATGGACAACAGATTATTGCTGGAATTGCAGAGGCGTTGTAACTATTAGGGGAGAGGAGTACTGGTATACCTGGTCACATCAAAAGAAACTGGTGAAAGGGATTGTCGTAAAGAGCTGATCTTGCATGTTTGTTTGTAATGTGCCTGTCCTGGTTGTTGAGTATTAGTGTAGGCTGTTGATTACGAAGGAGGCATATCCTTCTGATTTCAGAGGTATTTGGTTGCTGTCAATATCTGGTGCCAGACTACAGTGGGCCGATATATTCATGCCACAGTCTTGCCTTTTTCGGGGACAACTGTAACCACCATCATTCTTGAAGAAGTGGGAGCTGAAGGTTGTCGTTCAGCGGAGTGCAGGAAGATTCCTACATCCTATTACCAAGTTAGGTGCATGTTTCGGCACCTGATCGCTCAACAAACATTATATCAAAATAAAAGACTGAGAATAGTGATATAAACATTCCATCAGTGTCCATAAAAACGTACAAACAACATGCAGAGATGATGATAGTAAACAATCAACCGGTGTATACTAGAAGTCACCTCAGTTAAACAATACAACTACACCCTTATATAATAATATATGTATTATGGACAGAAGATCCATTGTATAAATTGATTGATGTAATTAATTGCTATGATTTCACTTTGATTGTCAGTCCTGATTCCAAATAAATTAGATTCAGGACAATAAATTGAAAAAGCTTAACTTTTAACCACAGACTTACTAAAGATAGTGTTTTAAAGTGTAGTTTGTATGTGATTGTCGTGGCACTGTTGTGTTGTAGTAGATAATAAAATAATTTGTATAATTGTTTATATGTTTAGTTGGGTAATGCAACCTTACACTACATTTCATAACCCTAGACACCAAACGTTGTCATCTTATAGTCTATCGAGAATAAGTCTGAATGAGAACATAGTGGTGGAAGTAGAAAGGTGCCCTGGAAATTTACTCAAATATTTATTATATTTAGGGACCTTCACAGCTGACCTCATTCAGTACACTAAGATTTCTTAACAACAAACTGTATTAACATCAACCCACCACACATTATAACACCGGACGGCGGAACAAGCAAAGACATCATCAAAAGTATAATGAATAAAGCGAGAATAGCCTTTGCCAGTCTAAACAACATCTGGAAGTCCTCTCAGTACAACACAAACACCAAATTAAGATTATATGAGAGCTGTGTACTTTCTGTGCTTCTCTATGGTGCGGAATGTTGAAGAGTAAAAGATGAGGAAATGTCAAAATTGTCCTCTTTTCACACAATCTGCCTAAGGAAAATTCTCCGAATCTTTTGGCCAAATATCATCACCAATCAAGAACTGCTTACTTGGAGCAATCAAGAGGACATGCACATCATCATAGTTGGTAGACGCTGGAGTTGGGTTGACCACGTCCTCAGGAGAGACCCCGATGTCATCACAAGAACAGCTATGCTATGGACCCCTGAAGGAAAGCGAGAGAGAAGCCGACCAAAAACAAGTTGGCGGAGAACTGTGGAGGCCGAGTTGCAAAAATTGAACCAGAGCTGCGGCACTCCATGAAGGATGGCCGCTGATCGAGCAAAGTGGAAGCAGTTTGTTGCTACCATACAAGACGCCACTAGGCGTGATGGCCACTGACTGCTTTGACAGTCGGCGGCTAAGGATCAAAGGAGAAGAAGAAGAAATGAGAGCGTCCTTTGGGAGCGTAGTTAGAATGTTTGTTTCTCCAGGCAAAGTTACCAGGTTCGGAGCTTGTTAGCGCCACGATCCAATCCAACCACCTGTAAATGGGTAAGCGACTGCTCCCGAGTTAGCGTAGTCAGTAGATCCTAATAATGTCATCATCCCCTCTAATCACCTGAGTAGCGAGATCGGATGCCGATCCTTCTCGGAAAAGGGCGAAAAAATATGAGGTCCCGTGCGAAAGTTGCGCACCTTAAAAACCTCTTGGCAGTTGGAAATTGCAAAGAGTAGACCATACGGCCGCTGCCCTGGTAAAATTTACAAAATTAAGAAAACCTACCTACCATAACAATATTTATAGAATGTGTGATTCAAATATACACACATTGGGATCCTCGCCAGTGCTATGGAGTTCGTGTACTGTGCTGAGATCCTCAAATGATGTAAGGGAGGAGATCGGATCACTGATGGATTTGTCCGTGTGCATAGAAGATAGACCTTAAAAGCACACAGAAACTGATGTTCTAAATGATAGTGAGCATACTGAATAACAATTGAACAAACGTTCTTTAAAAACAAGAATATAATACAAAATCTAACATTATTTTATAAGCGCACACAAACATTTTCTGCGCCACGTAGGGAGGCTGAGCCACTGAAGTCACACTCTAAATATGCCACTGTGCTACACGCACACTTATACACGTGCACACATGCTTACTGTCAAGGCTTAACCTTCACCTACTCACCCTGTCCCTCCTGCAAACATAAGCATACGATTCACTACCCCTCCTCAACCTTTTTAGCGAGACATATGGTTCTCGGGAAGTTCTAGACCAGGCTAGGAATGAGGACAACACTCGTGAAATTGTTACAGTGTCTGCGTCACAGCCGTCTGTGAAAACATGCTTCAAAAACTAAGTAAAACGAGAAAGGGGGGAGGGGGGAGACAGTATGAACAGTTAGGTCGAGAGCGGCTGAAAATAAGCAGCGAGTGCGGGTAATTCAAGGTCAGATGCCAATCGATCCTTTGTTCCCCCCCCCCCCCCTCATTAAGCCCTGAAACAAGTCATCTCGCCCCTTCATGCTGACAGTTGGGTCTCCCAGGCCGTATAGCTTGCTAGTCCGTAAAGGCCAATGTAGTAGAATGTATACAAGCTGGGTCTCAGGTATGCACGTGATAACTGTAAAAGTAGTTCCATAGCAAATACTGCCGTAGGGGAGTGAAGTGTTAGAGACTTCGCTATACTAGATCCAGCGTCGAGAGGTGGGAAAGGGGGGGGGGGGCAGTTCTCTTCCTCGCTGCATTTGCCTTCCTTAACTCAAGAGCAGAGTCACGTACCCATTTACATTCTTGGTAGGCCAGAGCGTCACGCCACCATGTTTCGAACGGGGTACCTTTGCTGCGAAAGGCTAGCGCTCTAACCACTCAACCTTTGACAATACATTTTCCATATCTGTCTCTAGCTTCAGCACTATCCTGGTCATCTTTCGCTCGGCCTCTCAGTCTTTCTTTCCTTTAACTATTACAGCGGATATCATTCTAACTTTCCTTATTACCACTTCATGTCAGCACATTCAGACTACTTCAGCCTGATACAAGCAGAACTTTCGAAGAGGCAAAGAATTTTATCAGAAACAGATACAGAACCAAATGGAATGCAGAGCACCCAGTCCACCCACACACACAATAATGCAAATTACCAGCTCAGCAGAAGAGAACAAGTGGTAATCTTCAGACTCCGCACGGACCACAACAAATTGAGATACCATCTATTCAACAAGCTAAAGATAGGAAATACCGATGACTGTAACTGTGGCACTGATAAAATGATTGCTGAACATCTGCGTAAAAAAAAAAAAAGACTATGGAGATATAAACAGTCTCAAGCTGGCCATTGCTTTCTGTGAAAATACTCAAGTAGACGTCTGAGAGTGTATGAGGAAGAACATTCAGACTTGAAATTCCTATGAGAAATGAGTTTTTCAACAAGCGCACTATGATCCTCTAAATCAATAGTTCCCAAACTTTTTTTCTCTGAGCGACACTTTCGGAATGAAAATTTTCTCACGCCAATCCGATTTTTTTTATTTATATGTTGTTTCTTTAACTAGGCCTGCTGAGCTTCTCGCTCTGTCACAGCCAATACCACATTGAAGATTCCCTGGTATTATCAACATTGTTGATCTGGGCATTTCCTGTGGCTTTTCTGCTATTCCGAAATATGTTGAGTTGAAGTCATGAGCTCCAGTTTCTCCAGCTTGGCTGGCATTTAAAAGATCGTCACATCTGGTTCCAAGCTAGGAGGAAGAAGCGTGTGGCATACTGTGCATTCCCCGCCATCCAAGGGGGGTGGGGGTGGGGGTGGGGGGGGTCTCTTCAAATATGCAGAGCTAAAATACTGTGCTCTGGTTCTGGGCCCTCCCAAGGAAGTGTCACGTCCTACACAGCGCGACTTTTCAGCTCACCTTACCCATTATAGGTCCATAGTGAGATCCACCTGCATGAAGCCAACCAGGTAAAAAGCCAGAGTTACGTCTGGGGCTCAAGTGACTCCTCCAAGCTTAGTAAGAAATACCTTAAAGAAAATCAACTCCTAGAAGTGCTTTATTCATAACATAGAACACAACTACTTTATAAAATGATCATAAAAACATCCAAAAAGTATTTAAAACAATTACAGCTGCATAAAAACATGATTCATTCACATTCAGTGAGAGGCGTGAGCTTGTCTTTGTCGGGTAATCTCATTTATATTAGGCCTTATTTGAGACAAACAAACTCTCATCTCCTCATCAACACAAAGAAGCCATTCTCTTTTCTGGTCTCTGATATTTGTCAGAGCTGAAAATACCTGTTCACAACAATATGCCGTTGAGAACTTTATTTATCTGATATCCAGTAAATTATGTTACTAAAAAAAATCTGAGAAATTCTGGATAATTCTATGGGTTGTAGCACAGTTTGATTTTGCTGGGGAGGTTATGATGGTATCCTAAAAGAATGAAATCCGTGTATGTATTACCCGTGTGAGGTCAAGCACATGTAGGCCCCTGACTCTATAAATGATGATGATGAATTATGTGCAGGGAACCTAACGCTACCTCCCTAGATCTCACACGGTCACTATTTTGGCTCTAGTGTTTGGTGTATGATGTACCTAGTGTCTAGGGGAGAAATGAAATGATGGTACACAACACAAAAACACTTTAAGTTTCTATGAGGAAGTGAATAAAACCTGTGGTTAAGTATTTCTTTAAATTTGATAATTTTTTTATACAATTTATTTTGCCTGTCCAGTCATATCGTTTGGACAGGTCTTTGAAAATGAGGACAAGATATTTTACATAAAAGATTAACTAAAATTGTGTGGACAATCTGCCCAAATAACTACAATGTTAATATATGTCTTTCCTGTTGGAATGTTCACAGCTTAAATTTATTCTTCTAAGAGGGAGAGTCACTGTGTATGAGGGGCTGTATTATCATCATACCCCATCAACTTCCTGAGTATGATTTGAAATACCAAGGTTTATTTAAAACGAAACTGTCAGATGTACCCAGGTCCTTAACATATCACCTGGGGTTTCTTGTTGAAAGATAAGATATTGTGTAGTTGCAGAAATATCGATATCACATCACACGCCCAAGCTCCTGCTGTTATCTCTTGAAAGCATACATGAAATTTCGGAGACTTCTTAGCGTTATCGTCACTCCTCAGGTTTCCTGTCACCAGCTGGCAACAGGAAACAAAACCTCTGCAACAAAAGGACACCCTGGCCTTTTACATCTGATCACTTATTCTTTTATTTAATTTCATACGTGGGTATGGGGTCAGCCTCGCGTGCATTTCAGGTGCACTCAACCCCTAATTTTTCATGACTTCCACCTTGCTGTGACCACCCTTCAGGTCCCTATGGCAGATACGCCACTGTACGTTTACATAGTTTTCCTCAATAATATAATGTGGGGTAACCACATTTCCTTTTATATATTTTTCTCATCTTTTTCTTTTTAAATATAAATGCTTCAGGCATGTTGAACAGTGTTCCTTGAACACGGAGGCTTACTAATATACTCTAATACAATAATATTCAAACATAATCATGACAACATACATTAGTTAGATACATTTCAACGTGAAGACTCAACAATGTCTGCTCCCGTCACGTCCTTTACTTTTTCCCAATAGCAGTATCTAACTTTGGTAATGGGATTAAACACATTAAATTCATAAAACATTCTTACCACAAATCAAGAAATATAAACAAATGACGCTGACTTTGCAAAGAAATGGCCTCAGTTTCTTCTGCTCCGTCCAGACTGTGAAATACTTATTTAGTTATTTAATTTACTTTTAAATTTATCACAGCTGTTCTCAGCGTATCTGAATAAAAAATACTGTTCAACTCTCAATGAATAGTGAAAGCTTTTTGCTAATATTTAGTAGCACTGGCCAATCGAAAGCTTGCAGCTACCAGAATTCAAATGCAGTTTTTGAAAAACAAAATTAATTCCAAACATACTCTGCGTCTGGTAGTCGATTGGCCAGTCTGCTTTAGTTATGCCAATACAAAACGATGTTAGTTTTTGGTAACAATTTTCCTACCGCTCCCCTCTCCTCCTATACTCTTGTTACCCAAGCGAATTTGAATTTACCTCAATGCCTCCCTTCTAAGCCGGTGTCCCCACTAACGTTATGAAAAAAACAAGCAGGAACAACAGTCCGTCTGGTCGTGCGTCCGTAGTCATTTAGTATTTCCTCAATAACTTGTCTAATACTGGGACTATCATATTATTTAAAACACATTCTTGCTCAGTGAACTCTAAGCTATACTACCATATAATTTGTATGTTCAGTTTCATTATGGTTTTAGATTTTCAATTTTGTCACCGGTAATCGTCAAATAAATATTTTACACAAGACGGCCATCTTCCCCTCTCTTTCATCTCCCTAGCATGAATTTTTCAAATAACTAACTTGTTTTTGTGACGTCAGAAACATTACCGCGAGGAGGCAATAAAATTTGTCTGCGTGTTTGCTTCTGTTGGCTTTGCTCCAGCGTGTATATATGCATGGCGGACTATCAAGCGAAGCGGGGTGTTGGCGTGGCGGGTTAAGTATTGGCGTTAATAATTTGTATTGTATCGTGTAACACTACCAAAAAATGTAAGGATTACTACTAAATTTTTGCGTTAAAGTTGACAGAATACGTTAACTCAGATAGTTATTTTGCGGCACACTTCCGAAAAATCGTTAATTATAAGTCTAGGCTGCAAAATGTATGCAGCAGATCTGGCAAAATGTTAAATGTTGGTAGTACGTTTTCGAAACCGAAACCAAAACGCGTGTTAGATTTTTGCCGTGGAATCGTTCTATAGGCTTTAGCACTGCACAAAAGGCAGCGTACTGGCGTGTGAGAGCATCACCGTCAGACACAATAGGGCTGGTTTATTTATTTCATTTTATGACTAAAATCTTACTGAAATGAGCGATGATTCTCGCAGATTTTACTACACACCTCCCATCCTAAAGCATGCAATCATTAGCAGGTTATAATCTGCGAGATAACTTAGCTCAATGAAGTCTTACGCGTTTTTCTGATCTTCATCATAAGGATGTCTACTTAAAAAGTCTGCACCTACGTTCCGAGGGCCGGGAATATATTCTATCAGAAATGAGTATGGCTGCAATAACAAGGACCATCTCAATAATCGGGAATTTTTATGCTTGGCCTGTGACAGGAATACGAGTGGTGAATGATCCGTTTGGACCACAAATGTCCTGCCATATAAATAAATCTGGAATTTTTTTATAGCCCATATCAAAGCTAGACATTCCTTTTCACTTGTTGAATAATTTTTTTCCGCCTTGTTCAACTTGCGGCTTGCATAAGCGACTGGGATCAATTCCCCATCTTGTGAGGCCCACATTGCTTGCGTCACTTCTTACGATAAATTCTTGATTCAAGTCAGGCAATTGCAATACTGGCCTGCTTGTAAGTTTCTCTTTTAAGTCCTGGTAAGCCAATTCACACTGTGCTGACCAATTTATTGTATCAGGTTGACCTTTGCGAGTTAAATCCGTCAGAGGAGCACATATAGAGTTAAAATTGTTGATGTACTTTTGGTAGAAACCACACAATGACACGAAAGATCGCACATCTTTCTTTGTTTGTGGTCTAGGTGCTCTTTTCAATTTTTCCAGATTCTTGGGATCAGGGGTCATGCTACCCTGATGTACAGTATGTCCCAAGAATTCCAACTCTTTGCAACCAATACAACATTTTGTTGGCCTAGCGGTTAAGTTAGCCTCTCTGAGTCTATCAAACAGCATATTCAAAGAGGTAACGTGTTCCTCAAATGTTTCCGTCGCAATGAGGATATCGTCCATAACATTCGAAATACATGGATTTTTCAGGGGATCCAATAATTTTCGCATCATCCTTAAAAACACACTCGGGGCATTTTTCAACCCAAACGGTAACTTGTTGAACTCATAATGACCTTCCGAGGTGCTAAATGCTAAATAAGGTCGAACCTCAGGCTTTACTGGAATTTGGTAATAGCCTTTGCTAAGATCCACCTTAGAAAAATATTTTGCCTTGTTCAGCCTGGCAAATAGTTGAGTAGTATCAGGTAATGGATCCACCTGATCTTCTGTGACAGCATTCAGTTTCCTGTAATCTATGCACTGTCTATGTTCTCCCTATGGTTTCCGCAACAAAACCACACAGGAACTATAAGGAGGCTCACTGTGAGAAATAATCCCTTCTTGTAACAAATAATCAATCTCCTTTTTCAAAGCTTTTTCCTTAGCGAAAGGAATAGAATAGGGCCGCATACAGATAGGTGCTGGGTCTAGTAGTTTCATATCATATTCCAACAAATTTGTGTGCCCCGGTTTATCCGTTAACATATCTGTCTGTTTCTCAAGGACCTGTTGGACCTTCTCCCTCTGTCCTTTTGTCAGGTGATTACTGATCTTCACCTGGGCAAACGTTTCACTGGGTTTCAGTGGATATTCGAATTAGGAGAGAGGGTCATTTTTCATTTCGGTTGCAATAGACAAGGCCAATAGGTGTGTTCCTTCCTGGATTTGTCTGTCCAGATATTTCTTCAAAAGGTTCACATGATAGACTTTTTCCTTTCCCTTTTTGTCTATCTTATAATTTGTTCTGGATACCTTTTCCAAAACTGTGTATGGCCGTTGCCATCCGATCTAAAGTTTGTTGTTGCTGCCTGGCAAGAGAAAAAGTACCTTCTCCCCTACAGCAAGATCCCTATCCTTAGCTTTTTTATTATGATAAGCAGCACGCTTTTTCCTGGCTTGTCTCAAATTATGATTTGCCAGTTTCCAACTAGTTTTTAAACGAGTGGTCAGTTCGTTCACATATTGATAAGATGAGGTAACAGTCTCCTCTGCCTTCTCATCTGTCCAGGTCCTTAACAAATTACATGTGGACTTTTAATTTTTCATACTTATTTTTCATGGCACCCGTCAGGTCCTTTACATTAGAAGCTTTGTAGTGAGGACTTGTCTTCCTAGAATCATCACTCACAAATCGTCCACTACCAATTCTTTTCTTGGAGTTTTCCTCCCTACTTTAAGTTCATTGTGAGAGGAGATCTCTCTCTTTTCGTTTCCTCCAGTTTATATAATTCTGGCCGAGGGATTGTCAGCTTAGTCTGGGGTAAAACTACTCGTTGCATAGTGGCCATTCTAATACCTTCGAGTGAAGACTGTGTGTGAAAAGGGGGCTCCCATTCCACGTTGTCTACTGTATTATAATTATTTTTATTTCCAGGCCTAAGTTTGCCCCGTGGCATGTCTAGGTCCTGATCAATTTTTCCACTTGTGGGTGTTCCCTCATGAAATACGCCACATGCTTCTACAAAATTCTCAACGATGAATATCATATCTGGCCAATAATATTTTTGAGCTACTTTTTGGCAGATGGTACCTACTTTCTCGTGGTCCCCATCTTTTCCAACATGTAAACTCCGTATTACGTCTGCCCTATACATTTTTGGAAGAACCAGTTGTCCATGACCAGCTGACCCAGTTCCGGCCTTCCTATATAACAATTTATTCTTCAGATAAAAGTCTCCTTTGCGGGGAGGTGTATGGCAGGTACGCAATTTTTGAAAGCACTGCTTCAGTGACCTATCTTGAGCCTGTGCCTTCCTCATCTTCTCTGGATGAGTATTTATAGGTTCATCTTCTTCTTTTCTGGATTGTGATTGGGTCTGGACGGCTGCCAAGACCACAGGTCTCTTGGGATTTCCCAAGTAGACATAACGACACCCCAATATCAGAGGGTAGATGGGTGCGTCTATCACTGCTGCTCTGATTATCCCTTCCACATAGCGAGTTTTCACTGTTATCCTTGCAATGGGAAGTTTCATGAGTGGTAGGTCCTTGGTCGCCCCTTGTATCTCCACTGTTTCTGTGGTATACTGATCTGGGTTCACCAAGTGCGCGCTCACAACAGCATCAAAATCTAGACCTGTATCATAGAGACACCTTATGGTGACTTCATTGCATACAACATCCTCACAAACTGGGGGGTGATAAGGTTCCTGCTATCTAGCAGGTTTGTCCTTTACTTCCTGGTTCCCCCTTCTCATAGCAGCATATCCAGAAGGTTTACTTTTACAGAATTCGGTGTTATGGTTGTCCTTCCTACAATGTTTACACCACCTCTTTCCTTGGTTAAAAGGTTTTCTTTCATCACTCTTTCTGTCATTGAAATGTGAGGTATAATTTTTAAAATCATTCCGAGGCCTATCAAAGTTCTGCTTATTTCTGTTATCAAATTTATTACGGTTTTGAGGAGCCTTATACTGATCTACTGGTTTCTTCTTGATACCAGCTACCTCTGCCTGGGCTGCCTGATACCTCTCAGCGACATTTATGATCTCACCCAGTCTCTCCGCGCCCTGTTCCATGAGAAATTTTCTCATGTCTGGAGCCATGGGCTCTCTCATCTGTTCAATGAGTATCATCTCTTTGAGATCTTGGGTTTTCCCCAAAGAAGCCCATTTCTCCATATACGTCTCCAACCGGGCAGAGAACTGGTGATAGGTCTCACCCGACAGTAGCCTGGCATTCCTAAATTTCTTTCTATAAAACTCTCCGTTCTTTTCGTATCTTAACAGAAGAGCCTGCTTCAACATGTCATAGTTGTCTTGGTTATCCCTGCTCATTTTGGAAAACACTTCATAAGCTGTTCCCCGAAGACCCTGAGACAACTTTACACCCCATTTTTCTCTTTCTAACCCATAAGTAGTGGCTAATATTTCGTATCTGCTTAAATACGACTCAATGTCATCATCCTTTTCCACAAAGTAATCTAAATGGAACCCCATGGCTGATGAGGAGACCCCCTGGCTTGCAGCTGAGTCGGAAGTGGATGGGCTAGTTCCATTTTCAGGAGCATGGCCGTGCAGCTCTAACTCCCTTAGTCGTATCTCATGTTCTCTTTGTAATCTTTTTTCTTCCCTTTCCGCCTCCAATCTCCTTTCTTCTTTCTTTGTTTCAGCCTCAAGTTTCTTTGCCTCCCTATCAGCCTCAAGTTTCTTTTCCTCCAACTGCAGCCTCTTAATCTCAGCCTCCCTATCAGCCTCTAATTTCTACGTCTCGCTAGCATCTTCTAATTGCATTTTCCTTTCTTCCGCTAACCTATGTTCTTCCCTACTAATAAATTTATCACATTCTGAGGTGACATAGTCAATTAAGATTTGACACTCCATATTCATTAGTCAATTAAGATTTGACACTCCATATTCATTTCTTTTGCAGTCTGAACAGCCGCAGATCGAAACTTGGCCAAATCCGCCATTCTGATAAATGCAAAACGTTCTAACTAACTTTCTAAATAAGTACAAATTTATCTAATTAATTCTGGGTTCTGACAGTTTCTTGACTTCCCAAATCTTGGGCAATAATGATTATGGGGATTCCCTGGGACAATAGAATGTTGTTTATGCTAAGACCCAGACCCCAATGTATGTAGTACTAGGAGAAATTCAAATGCCCGGACAAGCCTACCAATTTATGTAGCAAAGTTTGATTTTGCTGGGAAGGTTATGATGGTATCCTAAAAGAATGAAATCCGTGTATGTATTACCCATGTGAGGTCAAGCACATGTAGGCCCCTGACTCTATAAATGATGATGATGAATTATGTGCAAGGGAACCTAACGCTACCTCCCTAGATCTCACACGGTCACTATTTTGGCTCTAGTATCTGGTGTATGATGTACCTAGTGTCTAGGGGAGAAATGAAATGATGGTACACAACACAAAAACACTTTAAGTTTCTATGAGGAAGTGAATAAAACCTGTGGTTAAGTATTTCTTTAAATTTGATAATTTTTTATACAATTTATTTTGCCTGTCCAGTCATATCGTTTGGACAGGTCTTTGAAAATGAGGACAAGATATTTTACATAAAAGATTAACTAAAATTGTGTGGACAATCTGCCCAAATAACTACAATGTTAATATATGTCTTTCCTGTTGGAATGTTCACAGCTTAAATTTATTCTTCTAAGAGGGAGAGTCACTGTGTATGAGGGGCTGTATTATCATCATACCCCATCAACTTCCTGAGTATGATTTGAAATACCAAGGTTTATTTAAAACGAAACTGTCAGATGTACCCAGGTCCTTAACATATCACCTGGGGTTTCTTGTTGAAAGATAAGATATTGTGTAGTTGTAGAAATATCGATATCACATCACACGCCCAAGCTCCTGCTGTTATCTCTTGAAAGCATATATGAAATTTCGGAGACTTCTTAGCGTTATCGTCACTCCTCAGGTTTCCTGTCACCAGCTGGCAACAGGAAACAAAACCTCTGCAACAAAAAGACACCCTGGCCTTTTACTGACACCCTGGCCTTTTACATCTGATCACTTATTCTTTTATTTAATTTCATACGTGGGTATGGGGTCAGCCTCGCGTGCATTTCAGGTGCACTCACCCCCTTATCTTTCATGACACCCACCTTGCTGTAACCACCCCTCAGGTCCCTATGGCAGATACGCCACTGTACGTTTACATAGTTTTCCTCAATAATATAATGTGGGGTAACCACATTTCCTTTTATATATTTTTCTCATCTTTTTCTTTTTAAATATAAATGCTTCAGGCATGTTGAACAGTGTTCCTTGAACACGGAGGCTTACTAATATACTCTAATACAATAATATTCAAACATAATCATGACAACATACATTAGTTAGATACATTTCAACGTGAAGACTCAACAATGTCTGCTCCCGGCACGTCCTTCACTTTTTCCCAATAGCAGTATCTAACTTTGGTAATGGGATTAAACATATTAAATTCATAAAGCATTCTTACCACAAATCAAGAAATATAAACAAATGACGCTGACTTTGCAAAGAAATGGCCTCAGTTTCTTCTGCTCCGTCCAGACTGTGAAATACTTATTTAGTTATTTAATTTACTTTTAAATTTATCACAGCTGTTCTCAGCGTATCTGAATAAAAAATACTGTTCAACTGGCAATGAATAGTGAAAGCTTTTTGCTAATATTTAGTAGCACTGACCAATCGAAAGCTTGCGACTACCAGAATTCAAATGCAGTTTTTGAAAAACAAAATTAATTCCAAACATACTCTGTGTCTGGTAGTCGATTGGCCAGTCTGCTTTAGTTATGCCAATACAAAACGATGTTAGTTTTTGGTAACAATTTTCCTATCGCTCCCCTCTCCTCCTATACTCTTGTTACCCAAGCGAATTTGAATTTACCTCAATGCCTCCCTTCTAAGCCGGTGTCCCCACTAACGTTATGAAAAAAAACAAGCAGGAACAACAGTCCGTCTGGTCGTGCGTCCGTAGTCATTTAGTATTTCCTCAATAACTTGTCTAATACTGAAACTATCATATTATTTAAAACACATTCTTGCTCAGTGAACTCTAAGCTATACTACCATATAATTTGTATGTTCAGTTTCATTATGGTTTTAGATTTTCAATTTTGTCACCGGTCATCGTCAAATAAATATTTTACACAAGACGGCCATCTTCCCCTCTCTTTCATCTCGCTAGCATGTATTTTTCAAATAACTAACTTGTTTTTGTGACGTCAGAAACATTACCGCGAGGAGGCAATAAAATTTGTCTGCGTGTTTGCTTCTGTTGGCTTTGCTCCAGCGTGTATATATGCATGGCGGACTATCAAGCGAAGCGGGGTGTTGGCGTGGCGGGTTAAGAATTGGCGTTAATAATTTGTATTGTATCGTGTAACACTACCAAAAAATGTAAGGATTACTACTAAATTTTTGCGTTAAAGTTGACAGAATACGTTAATTCAGATAGTTATTTTGCGGCACGCTTCCGCAAAATCGTTAATTATAAGTCTAGGCTGCAAAATGTATGCAGCAGATCTGGCAAAATGTTAAATGTTGGTAGTACGTTTTCGAAACCGAAACCAAAACGCGTGTTAGATTTTTACCATGGAATCGTTCTATAGGCTTTAGCACTGCACAAAAGGCAGCGTTGCTGGCGTGTGAGAGCATCACCGTCAGACACAATAGGGCTGGTTTATTTATTTCATTTTATGACTAAAATCTTACTGAAATGAGCGATTATTCTCGCAGATTTTAATACATGGGTTTCTATACAAATATTTCACAAATTATATCACAGGAAACATATTAAACCAAAGTTGTCCAGAGAACAACACCATTTCTCCTGTGATCAATCTCCTCTTCTCTATGCCCTTCCACCGTGTCTCGCAAAAATTATATTTGAAAATGCATTCGCCTCCAAGAAAAAACAAAAGCATAAAAACAGGCATTCCTTTTTGTGTCATAGCGTTTCAAATTTTAAAATTCAATCTCGTTTTTCGTGACATCTCAGGTATTTTTTCAATGAGGTCTTGATATAAAAAAAGCGGGCCAGGCCGCTTCTCAAAATTCCTCCCGCCAACAGAGAGACCGTAATTCTTTTATCCTCTCGCATCGCGGAAACTCTTCGTTTCCGTAGTGTCTTCGTCACGGGCAGTCCCGCCGACTCTTTGTGGCCACCAGCATGCAAGATGATGTGATAAGAGGTTTTGCTGTTACTAAAAGTTAATGTTAACAAGGTGAGGTCAAGCTATGTAAGTACCTGAGTAAGAAATGATGATGATGTATTTCTCAGGATCCCTATCTGCTACCTCTTCTGATCTCACCCAGTGTAAAGTAATTTCTGTTATGTTATGTGCCTACGTGTCTAGGGTAATGTATTTAGTATGAGGAATCAATATTTTCAAACAGAACTTTAACTCAATAAAATCAAGTAAGTAAAACTGTGTGTACGTTTTGATATATAAAGGGATATTTATATACAATTTTATTATTCCTGTACCTCACTCTTTTGGGACAGGAATTTTCAAATCAAGAAAACTTTTATTTACATAATATAAATAAATAAGTTGGAACACTGTCCATGACTCTTCACAATCAAAAAGGTCACTGTAATGGGTACCCCACAGTCTGATTCAATGCTTGACGTTAACACTAGTATATTACACCGCCCTACAAAAAAAAAAAAATTTTGGTGCCAAACATTTTACTCTTGATTGTACATAAATTAGGCCTGCTCAATCCAAATATCACATTTACTTGTCTGTAGCAGCTCTGGTTTTTGAGATACAGACATTTTTGTATTTCATTAATACAGGGTGAGCCAAAAAAAAAAAAAAAACGGGCCCGCGCGCGCACTTATACAATATTTTCTATATAAGGCTATGTAAAAAAAACTATTGCTGTCTAGTCCTTTACAAAAGAAAACTGCTTGTTTACTCTCAGTTTCAGTTTTCCAAGAATCTTCCCAGAATTGCCTTTTTTAGACTTTAAGCCACTGCATGCATGTTAGTATGCTACTTATTTTATTACACTTCTAACAGAGAATGGCATCATCTTCAAGAAGAGCATGTTTTCTTTCACCGCATTTATTTTGTTATATTTGTGGAGAGTACACTTTCAAAGAACAACATAGGAAGCATATTACTGTTTTTGTGGAAAAGGCATACTTTGCTTACTTTAAAGTAAAACTAGATGACCAGGACATGTCTTGGGCTCCTCATATTGTTTGCAAAACATGTGTTGAACACCTGCGACAGTGGACTAGTGGGGAAAAGAAAATGTTTAAAATTTGAAATTCCAATGGTTTGGAGAGAGCCCAAGAACCACTATGATGACTGTTATTTCTGTGTTGTGAATATTAAGGGAATTAATGGAGAAAAATCACAAAAAGTGGAAATATCCAGATTTAGATTCTGCTAGGCGACCTGTTCCACACGGAGATGACATACCAATTCCAACTTTCAGTCAGATATCGGATTCCCTGCTAGAAGATGAGACAGCAGTGGCATGTGGAACGACAAGTGACAATGATATTGATTTCGAAGATGATTTTTCAGATGCTCAACGGTTCGACCAGCTTGAACTAAATGATCTAATCCGAGATCTACATCTCTCCAAGGAATCTTCAGAACTTTTGGCTTCAAGATTGAAAGAAAAAAAATTACTGACTGCTGAAACAAAGGTTACATTTTATCGCAGCAGAGAGCAAGGTTTTATTGCATTCTTTTGTAAAGAAAACAACCTTATGTTTTGTAGTAATGTAGGAGGTCTTGTTAACAAAATGGGTGTAAGTTATACACCAGATGAGTGGCGACTTTTCATTGACAGCTCTAAAAGAAGTTTGAAGGGTGTCCTCTTACACAATGGTAACAAATATGGCTCAATTCCAATTGCTCATTCTACTACAACGAAGGAGGAGTATGCTACAATAAGCACAGTTCTGGAAAAAGTGAAGTATTTAGAACATAACTGGATGGTTTGTGTAGATCTTAAGATGATGAACGTCTTGTTTGGCCAGCAAACGGGATTCACCAAATATACATGCTTTATATGTTTGTTGGATAGCAGGGCAAAAGATATGCACTGGACAAAGAAACAGTGGCCGTTGAGGGATGAATTTAAAGTTGGAGAAAAAATATTGTCAATAAGCCTCTCATTGATCGAAATAGAGTTCTACTGCCACCATTACATATAAAGCTTGGCTTGATGAAGCAATTTGTTAAGGCACTGAACAAAGATGGTACCTGTTTTAATTACTTATGCAGAAAGTTTCCAGAATTGAGCATAGACAAACTTAAAGCTGGAATTTTTGATGGACCTCAAATTAGAAAGTTAATAAACGATCCAAATTTTATTGATTCCATGAACAAAACAGAGTCCACAGCCTGGTCATCATTTGTTTTAGTTGTGCAAAACTTTCTGGGTAACTTTAAAGGAGACAATTATTCTGAATTAGTTGGAAGCATGCTGTCAAGTTTTTGTGAACTTGGATGCAACATGAGCATAAAATTGCACTACCTCCATAACCATTTACATTTATTTCCGGAGAATCTTGGCGACTTTAGTGAGGAGCAAGGTGAAAGATTTAGCCAAGATATAAAAACAATGGAAGAGAGATACCAGGGACTTTGGGATGCCCACATGATGGCAGATTACTGTTGGACCCTTAAGCGTGACTGTCCGGGCATATCACATTCCAGGAAGTCCTAGAAAAGATCCTTTTTGCGTGTTGACTAAACAAGTGCTAGTGATAAAGTTTTATTACATTTTTGGTAATATATGCACCGTAATTACATATAATATCAATGCAGACTAAAGTCAAAATGCCACTGATAGCACCTAACTCAAGGATTGTACATAACAATTGCCCTACTAATATTAGTTATCTCAAAAACTAGAGCTGATAGAAAACATCTGATTACGTTTTTGGAATCAGCAACCAGAAATTACCAAAGAACAGCTATAAAATTTAAGGCACCAAAATGTGTGTATACCAGTGTTATTGGAGAGTCTGTTCTTTTCATCATTTCCCAGGAAATTCTTTTTAATGTTGTGGATAGAATTGCTATGAACTGTCATATGCCCTTGCTAAGGGACTTAACTCGTCAGCCTGTCTGATGCTTTAGGCTCCAGAGTTCACCAGATCAATCAAATAGTGCTGCTCCCTGGATGCAGATACAGCATGTAGCTTCCATGTATTTTGTAAGCAATCACTGGCCACAGGTCCTGTCTTCTTCAGGGTTACTGTAATAACTTTGTACTGGTAATACAACCCTGAAATGAGAAGGAACAGTTCCTCCCCTATAGAACCTGTCTATAACAATTCCACAACTAATCAATAACAATCTTACCTGGGGTCAGCCACGTGTGCTGACCACTTTGCACCAGACTCTATATTTCCTTGACTACACTCAGTCTTGTGTTTTCATTATTTTCCTCATATGGCATCAAAGCCAATGTTCCTTAAGCATTGATTGTTTTCAATAGAATCAGCAGGGGTGTACAAATATATCTTGTGACCTGTTAATTACTTCTTCTAAATATTCTATGCCTGGTTTCACATGTTCTTTGAACACTGTGTCACTCCAGAAGCCACTATCAATTTATTTTCTCCTGGACTTACAGTCGCAAAATTTTATGGCAAATTTACAAACACATTTATTTTTCACTTCCCAATAAGCCTGCGTTGGACACATTCCTACTTAGGTCATCGTAGCCTCTCCCAAGTAGCAGTATCGAAATAAAATAGGCGGCACACACAACCGGTGGCCTGCATGTCAATATATTACAAATAAACTTATCTGTTTTACCCCAAATAAAGAAGAATAACACATGCACAAGCTTGACTAGCAGTGAATAGGTTTACAGACTGCTTTCTCGCCCAGAAGGCAAAAGCTTGGTCACAAGGCTTTCCCACTGATCTCAACTTGGCAGTGCTTGATAATTTTTCAAATGGCGGACTATGCAAGGGGGTGTTAAATTGTATCAACTACCCTTAACCAATCAGAAGACGATACACAATTTTAACTATTTTTGGACTATAAACTGGAGCGATTATAAGTGTGTTCGTTCGTCTGATTTCATTTGTGTATGTTATATCTCCGTTATTTATGAACCGATTTCAAATATCAAAAGTGTTAATGAAACGGCCAATGTACCTCTATCGTTCTATGTAATTTTCCTTTGGGTATTCCTTAACAGTTTCATCTGGGTAATTTTTGTGTAATTAATTGTAGGTCTACCCTGATCTAAAATATCAGTAAATTAAATTTTCTAAGTCAAGATAATTTTATTAAGTGGGAATGTTTAGGTTAATATATTAATCAATATCAGCGCTATAATTCAAGATATCCCTTTCATTCTAATTCCCTTTAGTTATTGAGAAATAAATTAGTTAATTTTGGTCCAAAACACAGAATCGGCATTTTTGCCACTACAACCAAGATTTCTTATCTCTACCAAAAACGAGGTAACAATTTGATTGGTTGTTAATTTTGACTACGTCCTTCGATAAATATTGGGGTGGGTGTGTATGTGTATGGGGGTAGTAACTTTTAACCTGTGGTAGTAGACAATTTCAAATTCTCTAGTTAAATTTTTAGCGGTAAAAGGACTTTGCCCCTCAGACAAATTTGAAACATTGTAGTTATTAATAGATTTTTAAAAAAAAATACGCGGACCGATTTTTAAGCAGGAAGTTTAAGCGTGAGGTTTACACAGATCCATTTCACTACATATCTCCCCGGTTAAAAAGCATGAACCACTAGTACAGCTTTAATATCTGTGTTACCATCACGATCAAATTCTGTCAAATTTATTCTACTCTGCTTTAGTGTGATCCTGGATTACTGCAGGTGGGTCATTCAAAGTAGGCACTACTCAAGAATTCTCCCTCAGACCTCTGCAATCCAAGTATCTATTGCAGTTTATGTTAATAAACAGCTACATGTGCTACTGCCTGTCAAATGCTGATTATCAATCAATATTCACCATTAATCTTCTCTGAGTCTGTCCCAGGACATGTCCAGAGGTTTTTTTGATGTTCCTCAAGGTTGCGATAATTATGAGGAGCAGATCTATAAATTTGGTGATAGCAGAGTTATGTAGGGGATCCAGTAATTTCCTTATCAGCCTGGATAAAACACTCGGAGTAATATCAATCCAAAAGCAACATTCGAATTCAATTTGCCCCTCCGATGTGATCACAGCCAACAAGTGGTCTGAGCTCAGGCTTGATTTGAATTTGGAAAAACCCTTTTACTAATATCCATATATAACTCTTTAATCTGCCATTCAGATAAAGGCCATATTCACCAGCTGTTTTCTCAGCCCTACAGCAATTTGTGAAATAATATATAATATGAGGAAATGAGTTCCTGCATCAAGAATCAATTCCTCTTTTTAGCATTTGCTACAATATGTGTGATCTCAATCCAATGTCCGTACAATACTTCCAATGGACTGTTTAGGGCCGGTCACTACCACTGTCACCAGTGCTTTCTAATGCTAAATTAATAGCCGTATGTTGAAGTGAGCTTGACATTAGGCAACCTTGCCAAACGCCCGCTCCCAATTCTACTGAGAGAATCCCTCAGTTTCGGTTTCAAATTTTTCTGACAACCGATTTTTTTTAGCCAGTTCCACGAATTCCGGCGGGGTGTGTGTCGGGGTGGTCTGGACTGTGTTTATTTTTACTCTTTGTGCCACACGCAGAGTTGCCATTTTAAATGTTTTTGGAAGACTGTTTGTGAAAAAGTGCCATCTTATCCACTACATCTACCTTATCATGTTTATTTTCTGTTTTATTTTTAGACCCATGTTCTCCATAATGCTTTGCTAGCATCTGAGTATTATTTTCTTTCCAACGTGTGGAATGAACCTTGCTACACTGGTCACAGGCCTTCACAAATTTTTCAATGTCTGCCGCTAAGCCTGGCCAGAAATATTTCACAGATGTCCTTTGACGGGTGGTCCCAATCTTCATATGTCCACCATCTGGTACAACATGTGCATGTGCCATAACTTTGTCCCTATACCTCAATGGCAGTACTAACTGTCCATACTCATTAGGTCCTGCTCTAGCTTTCCTGTACAGCAGTCCATCTTTCAAATAAAATTTTCCTTTTCTAGGGGTGTTATGGCTAGTTGGCAATTTGCCAAAACAAGGTTTTAAAGTTTTATGTTTTGCACGGGCCTTTTTCATCTGTTTCGGTGAATCTTTAGTGGTGGTTCCTCCTCCTTACTAGGGGTCGACCTGACCTGGAGCGTTGCCATGATCACAGGTTTTATAGGGCTCCCTAGAAACACATATTTCTTTCCTAACACCAGCGGGTAATTAGGATCCTTACACACTGCTGCTCTAATCACTCCTTCTACGTACCTAGTTTTGACATTTATCCTGGCTACGGGAAGTGTCATGGTGGCTGTATCCTTCAATGCCCCTTGTATCTCCACTTTGTCTGTGGTATACTGGTCAGGGTGCACCAGGGTTGCACTCACAACTGAGTCATATTCCAATCCTGAATCGTAAAGGCACTTGACTTTCGCACCATTACTTACTACTTCTTCACAGATGGGGGATGATGGAGATTTATCTGACCGTCAGTTTCTTCTTTCCCTTGTCCACTGTTATTATGCATGCAGCGTGATATGGAGGAACTGTCCTACCACATTCAATTGTATTATGATTGTGCATCCTACATATTTTACACCATTTTCCTTCTGGTCTGTAGGGTTTCTTTTCATTTACTTGAGGGTTTCTGTCTCTGTGATCAATTATGGGTTTGTCATAGTCTTGTCTGAATCTATGTGGTTGATCCCTATCATTATAATCATCTTGGTCTTGTGGGGTTCTATTACTCTCTGCCTGTTTCTTTTTAATACCAGCTACTTCTTTCTGGGCTGCCTGATATCTCTCAGCAACCTTGAGAATCTCCCCCAACCTCTCTGCACCTTGTTCCGTGAGAAATTTTCTCAGGTCTGGAGCCATGGATTCTCTAAATTGCTCCATCATAATCATTTCCTTCAGATTTTGGGTTTTCCCCAGAGCAGTCCATTTCTCCAAATTCGTCTCTAATCTGGCAGAGAATTGGTGGTAGGTCTCCCCAGAAAGCAGCTTAGCATTCCTAAATCGCTTCCTATAAAATTCACTATTCTTTTCATATCTAACTAATAAGGCTTGTTTGAGAATATCATAATCTTCTTGGTCTTCTCTGCTTAACCTGGAGAAGACTTCATAAGAGGTTACCCTAAGTCCTTGGGATAATTTTAAACTCCACTTCTCCTTCTCCAACCCATAGTTAGTAGCTAACCTGTCATACCTACTGAGATAGGACTCAATCTCGTCGTCTTTCTCTACAAAACAATCTAAGTGAAAATTCATAGCTGAATTTGAGGCACTCTGACTAGCACTAGTATCAGAGGTAAAAGGGCTGTTTCCATTTTCTGGAACATGTCCTTGAAGTTTGTCGCATAGAGATTTATGATCAATAAATTTTCTATATTCTTTTCTTTTCTACCCGTGTCCTCCACTTTATTATCGCTTTTTTATCCTTTTCTATGTTTTTTTTCGCATTCGTTCGTTTGCGACAAAATATTATTTTCCCATTCTGACTTTACCGTTTCTTTTCTCATACTAGTAACTCAGTTATTACGTAGATGTCAGTCCCGGGGATGTGAGCAAATACTGTGAAATTCGTCTCGATAGACATGGGATGGCAGACATATCGTCTAGCATTTCCATCTGACACGAGTTTTCTTCGGCTACGTTTCTCGGCGAGGTGCGGAAACTGCCATCCGCATCGCTAAGAAATGAGACAGGTCGTCGTAGAAGGTGTGAAGAAGCATATTTGGCAGTTATGGGCAACGTCTAAGTTAATGGGAAGTGTTAAGAGAGAGAGAGAGAGAGAGAGAAAGAGAGAGAGAAAGAGAGAGAGAAAGAGGAGAGGGGGAGACAGGGTTTTTTGCGAAATAGCGCGCATTCTTTGTCTGTTTCATATATCTACACGAGTGGCTAGGTTAGTCATTCATACTCCTAAATCTGCAGTAGACAGATCACTCGTGCTAGAAGATATCTTGTATATTGCAAAGTTCTGAGTTTCTTGGCAACATTTTGCCGAGTTCTAGACTACCATTATATTGAAGGATTCTAGTTCGTGATATTAATCTGTAGTTCTGTGTGGAGGTAAATATATATATCTAGTTGAATTGAGTGATTTAGTGATAAATCGCTTATTTCGTTTTACTAGTTAGATTTCTGTGCAGAAGAAATTAATTTATAAGTCTGTTATTCTCAAGTTGACGTGTTTCAGTGGAAAGCAGAATAAATTATAATTTCTAGCTTAAACTCACGCAGCTATAAATAAATTTAATTTAACTGCGAATAATCAGTCGAGAATATTTTAACTAACTTATAATTACACTGATTCATCATTGAGTATTGACGAAATACGTATGTATTTCTAATTCATGATGACTGATTTTGTGAATATAACTTATTTCACGGAAGATTTAAATGATAAGACAAGCTCTACGTTTGCAGTTTATAATGTACGTTATAACCGAGGGAATAGTGTGTATAAGTATTTTATATGTTGTTTTTTTTCTTTATTCAGTGAAAACTGGGGTAACGCAACTTTGCCAGCGTTTTGTACAGAGAAATATCTGTGAAGAACAAAAACATTTTTTCTTAAAGACTTGGGTGTATAAAGTAAAACCTGTCTAGATTGCATTGGCATCCAGAACGACAGAGTACCCATTACATAAACTTTTTTAAATATTTAATGAAGTAACCGGCATTTCGAGCCTGATTTAATTCTTCCAGAGAAAAACCTCAAGTACATTTCAGCCCTTGTGGCAAGCAAAATATTAATATCAGTAACATTCCGACGAAGTTTTGACTAGGGGTGGTGTGACCAAATCAAGTCCAATACTGAGAGAAGGCACCGACCTGACATTCCTCATTACTAGAAACCTAAGCTATTGACACTGTGCGCGCTGTTAACGTTCGTGTCTGGACAATTTTAATGTGACTTACACAGATATCCATAAATAAAAATACCAAGAAAACGTTCCCTGAAGCAGTGAATTCCACCCGTCTTGTTGGAACTGGGGTTCTCTTGGCCAAGACTACCATTGGAGAGTCTGTATGTGTATGTCCTAAAAATTGTGTTTCCAGAAGTTACTACCAAAGCTGTAAGTACGAATGAAAGCACGTGATCACGCCTGACTGAATAGAGTGAATGCAGGACTAAGTGATTCCTTTTATTGTTGTATTTTGGCACCCATTTTGCTGTCTTAAATTTCTTTATGCAGGTTTGTTTTGTTGCTAACAATATTTTCCTTAGGATAGATCAGAGTATCCAAGTCTGTTCATACCATTAAAGGGAAATCTTAGACTAAATCATATGTATCCATGACTCTTTGTGGCTATCACTTTTCTTCTAACAGGACTGTGGGCTATACACCAGGGGAAAACATCACACCAATGGGTCTATCATTCTTGTAGCAATTCATTGACTTTATAACTATTTGTATATGCTTAAATGTAATTTTTTTATGTGTTGTGATGGAATTTTATTACGATAATTAAAAATTCAATTAAACTCAATCAGTGTAGCGGTCAGTTCGTTCCAAAACATCTATATTTTTCATTGTCATAGTTTTCACGTTCGTGCGTCTATTGTCGTCACTTATGTGTGTGGGTATGTGAGGTGATATATATATATATATATATATTAATATATATTATATTAGATTTGTCTGACTAATCTAACTCGGTTGTAGATGATAGGCTGACTGAAAGAAGCTTCTCGAGTGTCAGAGACAGAATCTACTATATTTCCTCCACCTCAATCGTGAAATCTATTTCTATTTTATCACCTCCCACTGAGCTATCACTTATTTCTATGTCTATTCAGAAGGGACCAAACTAAGTCTTATTCACCTATCACAAATCTACGACAAATGTGGTCTCGTCCGTATATTTTTGTTTTTGAACTTAGAATAGGAAGACGAGCACGACAAATATCAGCTCGTCTGTAGGATTTCTTTCTTTATTCTGAAATAGAGTAAGAGTGTGATTATCTCGTGGTGTTATATTATCTTTAAAAATAACTAATCCCCTAGACCAACGATCTGTTTATGGGCGTGCTGACCACACAATTAATAATTGTTTTTCCAAAGCATTACTGAGCATTATACATTTGAGTTACAGGTTGATTTTGTCGGAATATATGTTAATTGTTGATTTTGTAATACTAAACGCTGGTAAAGTTTGTAATTGTCTAACTGTCACACGGTTCTGAAGAAGTAGGTGTTTGAGCTAAGCTAAGGAGTGCGTTCAGACAATTACGTCCTGTTAATTGCCTCCCTTACCCTAACTAACTTCAGGGGTGAACTTGATAGTGGATTAAAAATTAAGGGATTTTTTTTTTCTCTTTAAATTTTTGCAATAATTATTTAGTTTCCACTGTTGCAACTTATTTTTCAGAGAGTAATCTTTACTACCATTTATTTGGCGTAGTCGTCTGCATTAGGTGCTTTATTGCCAATTAATAGCAGTGATAGCTAGATACTATAGTATAGGAGGAGGTATCCCAGGTTAAAGTATATCATCTTTTGTTTTGGTGTTTTCTCGCAAGTGGTAGGAACCAGTATATCCTTTTTTTTCTTTTCTTCCTTGAGTAGTCTCAGTCACTGATTTATTATGGCCGAGAGGGCAAAACTGAGGCAGATGCTCAGACAGGAAGCAATGGAAGAGAAACTGGACAGCGACGAAGCGAAAGCTTTTGTCAGATACGAACTTGAGAGATATGATGTGGAGCAGAAGGAAAAAGCAGCGGAGAGGAAAGAAGCGGAAGACAGTCTATTATAGCAGAAGAAGATGGATGAGGAAATGGAAATCCGCAGGGAGAGAGAAAAAGAGAAGAAGAGGACAGACACACTGAAGCTACGGATATAGGACATTTATTTCCATAACGTAGACATGGAGTGTTTTCATATCTTAAAGGGGGGATGTTCTGTCGCATATAGATTTATGATCAATAAATTTTCTATATTCTTTTCTTTTCTACCCGCGTGTCCTCCACTTTATTATCGCTCTTTTATCCTTTTTTATGTTTTTTTTCGCATTCGTTCGTTTGCGACAAATTATTATTTTCCCATTCTGACTTTACCGTTTCTTTTCTCATACTAGTAACGCAGTTATTACGTAGATGTCAGTCCCGGGGATGTGAGCGAATACTGTGAAATTCGTCTCGATAGACATGGGATGGCAGACATATCGTCTAGCATTTCCATCTGACACGAGTTTTCTTCGGCTAAGTTTCTCGGCGAGGTGTGGAAACTGCCATCCGCATCGCTCAGAAATGAGACAGGTCGTCGTAGAAGGTGTGAAGACGCACGTTTGGCAGTTATGGGCAACGTCTAAGTTAATGGGAAGTGTTAAGAGAGAGAGAGAGAGAGAGAGAGAGAGAGAGAGAAAGAGGAGAGGGGAGACAGGGGTTTTTGCGAAATAGTGCGCATCCTTTGTCTGTTTCATATATCTGCACGAGTGGCTTAGACTAGTCATTCATACTCCTAAATCTGCAGTAGACAGATCACTCGTGCTAGAAGATATCTTGTATATTGCAAAGTTCTGAGTTTCTTGGCAACATTTTGCCGAGTTCTAGACTACCATTATATTGAAGGATTCTAGTTCGTGATATTAATCTGTAGTTCTGTGTGGAGGTAAATATACATATCTAGTAGAATTGAGTGTTTTAGTGATAAATCGCTTATTTCATTTTACTAGTTAGATTTCTATGCAGAAGAAATTAATTTATAAGTCTGTTATTCTCAAGTTGACGTGTTTCAGTGGAAAGCAGAATAAATTATAATTTCTAGCTTAAACTCACGCAGCTATAAATAAATTTAATTTAACTGCGAATAATCAGTCAAGAATATTTTACTAACTTATAACTGCACTGATTCATCATTGAGTATTGACGAAATACGTATGTATTTCTAATTCATGATGACTGATTTTATGAATATAACTTATTTCACGGAAGATTTAAATGATAAGACAAGCTCTACGCTTGCAGTTTATAATGTAAGTTATAACCGAGGGAATAGTATGTATAAGTATTTTATGTGTTGTTTTTTCTTTATTCAGTGAAAACTGGGGTAACGCAACTTTGCCAGCGTTTTGTACAGAGAAATATCTGTGAAGAACAAAAACATTTTTTCTTAAAGACTTGGGTGTATAAAGTAAAACCTGTCTAGATTGCATTGGCATCCAGAACGACAGAGTACCCATTACATAAACTTTTTTTAAGATTTAATGAAGTAACCGGCCTTTCGAGCCTGATTTAATTCTTCCAGAGAAAAACCTCAAGTACATTTCAGCCCTTGTGGCAAGCAAAATATTAATATCAGTAACATTCCGACGAAGTTTTGACTAGGGGTGGTGTGACCAAATCAAGTCCTATACTGAGAGAAGGCACCGACCTGACATTCCTCATTACTAGAAACTTAAGCTATTGACACTGTGCGCGCTGTTAACGTTCGTGTCTGGACAATTTTAATGTGACTTACACAGATATCCATAAATAAGAATAACCAAGAAAACGTTCCCTGAAGCAGTGAATTCCACCCGTCTTGTTGGAACTGGGGTTCTCTTGGCCAAGACTACCATTGGAGAGTTTGTATGTGCATGTCCTAAAAATTGTATTTCCAGAAGTTGCTACCAAAGCTGTAAGTACGAATGAAAGCACGTGATCACGCCTGACTGAATAGAGTGAATGCAGGACTGAGCGATTCCTTTTATTGTTGTATTTTGGCACCCATTTTGCTGTCTTAAATTTCTTTATGCAAGTTTGTTTTGTTGCTAACAATATTTTCCTTAGGATAGATCAGAGTATCCAAGTCTGTTCATACCTTTAAAGGGAAATCTTATACTAAATCATATGTATCCGTGACTCTTTGTGGCTATCACTTTTCTTCTAACAGGACTGTGGGCTATACACCGGGGGAAAAGATCATACCAATGGGTCTATCATTCTTGTAGCAATTCATTGACTTTATGACTATTTGTATATGCTTAAATGTAATTTTTTTATGTGTTGTGATGGAATTTTATTACGATAATTAAAAATTCAATTAAACTTAATCAGTGTGGCGGTCAGTTCGTTCCCAAATATCTATATTTTTCATTGTCATAGTTTTCACGTTCGTGCGTCTATTGTCGTCACTTATGTGTGTGGGTATGTGAGGTGAGATATATATATATATATATATATATATATATATATATATATATATATATATATATATATATATATATATATATATATATATATATATATATATGTATGTATATATGTATATATATATGTATATATATATTAATATATATTATATTAGATTTGTCTGACTAATCTAACTCGGTTGTAGATGATAGGCTGACTGAGAGAAGCTTCTCGAGTGTCAGAGACAGAATCTACTATATTTCCTCCACCTCACTCGTGAAATCTATTTCTTTTGTATCACCTCCCACTGAGCTATCACTTATTTCTATGTCTATTCAGAAGGGATCAAACTAAGTCTTAATCACCTATCACAAATCTACGACAATGTTCCATTTCGTTTAGTCGTAACTCATGCTCTCTTTGTAAACGCCTTTCCTCTTTTTCAGCCTCCATCTGCAATCTTGTAGCCTCGTCCTCTCTCTGCAATTTCTTTTCCTCAGCCTCCATCTGCCTAGCCTCTCTTTCAGCCTCAAACTGTAACCTTTTAATCTCAGCCTCCCTATCAGATTCTAATTTCCTAGCCTCCCTATCAGATTCTAATTGTAATCTTCTCTCTGTTTCTAACCTCCTATCTTCCCTATCTATAAATGTGTCACATTCAGTAGTAACATACTGAATCAGAATGTCCGCACTCATGCCAAGATTTTTTGCCGTCTGCACTGTAGCAGATCTAAATTTGGCCAAGTGTTCCATTCTCTAATACAAGTTATCAATACTTATGTAATAATGTAACAAATACTAACTTAATTAAATAATGGCAATGACAGCTCATCCAATTCACCACAATTTGTTTATTTTATAAATGTTATTCCCTACAGAGTGGGCCCCAGGGTATGGTGTGCCGTGTGGTGATTACTGAGGCAACTACGACAGTAGTTTTTGCCAGGAATAGTCTATGAGATATTAGGTATAAGGTCTCTAGAAATTGGCTCGTTAAGAAAGAATAAAGACCTATTCGAGATAGGGACAAGAAGACAGGAATGCGAATGCTTTCCACTAGACAGTGTTTTCTAATTAATTATGGAAAGAGTTTTTTTCCCCCACGACCTTAGCTTCTGCCCTTAGATCCCGTAAAGAAAAAGCCCCCAACCTCATCTGAGTAGAGAAATGTTCCTATAGGTGAATATGTAACACCGACAGCACGAGTGATACATTAACAAACTAGATAATGATCAAACGATCGTTGGGTTTATAAATGAAATATCCACACACATAGGGTTAGTAATGGTTAGAACGTGATGATGGTGAAAGACGATTCACGCAAAACACACAGATGAGATAATAAAATTCCAGTTAATTAAGTAGTAGTTAATTAAGAATGAACTGGTGCAAAGCGAAATGATGATGATGTGATATGATACGTGTTACCAAAATGGTGAGTAATCTACACAGTCCATGTGTCTCTAAATGCTTCGCATTGATATGACGATTCACATGTATGCATACACTGTCCCAAGTTGTTATACGTTATGTCGAGTGGGGTATCTCTAAGCCGAGGACGTTCTGATGAAAACTGTTGTTGGACTGAGAACGCTGACGAAAAATCTATGTATATTCCTTCACTGTTTGAGTATATTTATGTAGTGTTGATCAACAGTTAATAGCTGTCATATGAACAAAAGGTCTGTTGTCTAATCTCCCGAGGGTACTGGCCAGACTGGATATTTTCACGAAATGTTAGTGATATGTAGACTCATAACCTTGCGTATGTAGTCGTGATTCATAAAATATATACAGTCTGCTTCATAGAATGCGCTTAAGAGTGTGTTGCATTTGGTATAAATATGCGATTCCTCTTTTGAGCTCTTTTGCTTGACTTCAGATAATAATGATCTTTCGAGTGATGTGAATTTATGATGACTCTGTATTGAACTTGTGATAACGATGTATTGAACTTGTGATAACGATGTATTGAACTTGTGAGCCAGCAGTATATGGGTGACAAAAAATGCTGCGTCCACCTTCTGACTTGTGGGTGAGACAATATTCCTTTTTAATTGAGGAATGAAAGATGTCCTATGGCGAATTCTGCTAGCCAAATATCCGTTTTTGATAACTTATTTCTGGTTAGACGTCAGACACGTTGCGTGTAGACTCATACTTCTGATGAACTGAAGACACACAAAAGTCTTCGTAAGTTTTTCACATTTAACATCACTGATTGACTTTCATTTATACTACTGCTTATTATTGATCTCTTTCTCTCTGAGTTCAATTCTAATGATGTTAAATATCTTGTGCATGAGAGTGTGTGAGCATGGGAGACTGTGATGATGATGAAGGTGAAGTATGAACTATTAATTCCCCCTATCATCCTATCATCTTCTAGGAAAATCTTCTGATTTTATTAATCAGTTATGCAAAGAATTATTTGAAACTCTATCTTTCGCATCTTTAGCTGTGAGGTTAAAATATACAAAGAATAATAAAATGTATTAATAATCTATATAAGATCTACTAACCTTCTTTTTCCTTCGCAAAATCCTTTAAGAACACAATTCAACACAGAACTGGATTATTTTTCACTCTGAATAAACACGTGTATTTAGGCTAGGAGTTTTAGGGATTGTATCTCTGCCTCACAATATAAAAACTGAACTGCTTCCTCTAGCAAGCTACGCGGTATTATATTTCTGGAAGTCCAATGTGGGTTTCTTGGATTCCTGACATCCAGCTCCGCCCATACCAACCAATCCTTAATAGCCCCTCTGATCACTCATTCACGTGATCGCTCTTGTCCCCTGTCAGTCCAAACGTGGGTGTGGTTTGACAAACAGGTAAGGAGATAATTGGCGGGCTAATGCAAAAGTCTGTCAAATTGCTGTCACCTTACTCTCTGATTGTTTATTGTTCACCTGGCCAAGCTGGGCGTCCAATGTGGTAACCCAACGCTTGTCTGAACAGCGGCCGACCAAAGATAACACCATTACAGCATGAGACGTTTTCACCTCGCCAATCTGGGCGTCCAATATGGTGACCCGTCGCTAGCCGCAAAGATGACAATGGTCCACAGAAATTACGGCATGCCCAGATGTCTGATTGAGATGACCAGATGTGTTTTCACCAGATTTATCACGATGCAATGTGGGCTTCAAACGATAATGTCAGGTATGGGGACTCAATCAAAGGACTTTATTTCCCCCGTTGAAAGAACAAATGTGGTTCTCTAGATACCGGTCGCGAGTAATCACAACGATGAAAAAGCAAATGTGGGATCGCAAATGTTGGATGAAAAAGCAAATGTCGGAGAAAATACAATACGAAAGATGTAGGAAAAGATAGAGCAATAAGGCCTTTGCGCTCGTTTATCACAGGTGGAACAAAAATCCCGGACAGGACACCAATATGTGATAAGAGGTTTTGATGTTACTGAAAGTTAATGTTAACAAGGTGAGGTCAAGCTATATAAGTACCTGAGTAAGAAATGATGATGATTTATTTCTCAGGATCCATATCTGCTACCTCTTCTGATCTCACCCAGTGTAAAGTAATTTCTGTTATGTTATGTGACTACGTGTCTAGGGTAATGTATTTAGTATGAGGAATCAATATTTTCAAACAGAACTTCAACTCAATAAAATCAAGTAAGTAAAACTGTGTGTACGTATTGATATATAAAGGGATATTTATATACAATTTTATTATTCCTGTACCTCACTCTTTTGGGACAGGAATTTTCAAATCAAGAAAACTTTTATTTACATAATATAAATAAATAAGTTGGAACACTGTCCATGACTCTTCACAATCAAAAAGGTCACTGTAATGGGTACCCCACAGTCTGATTCAATGCTTGACGTTAACACTAGTATATTATTGGAGAGTCTGTTCTTTTCATCATTTCCCAGGAAATTCTTTTTAATATTGTGGATAGAATTGCTATGAACTGTCATATGCCCATGCTAAGGGACTTAACTCGTCAGCCTGTCTGATGCTTTAGGCTCCAGAGTTCACCAGATCAATCAAATAGTGCTGCTCCCTGGATGCAGATACAGCATGTAGCTTCCAGGTATTTTGTAAGCAATCACTGGCCACAGGTCCTGTCTTCTTCAGGGTTACTGTAATAACTTTGTACTGGTAATACAACCCTGAAATGAGAAGGAACAGTTCCTCTCCTATAGAACCTGTCTATAAAAATTCCACAACTAATCAATAACAATCTTACCTGGGGTCAGCCATGTGTGCTGACCACTTTGCACCAGACTCTATATTTCCTTGACTACACTCAGTCTTGTGTTTTCATTATTTTCCTCATATGGCATCAAAGCCAATGTTCCTTAAGCATTGATTGTCTTCCATAGAATCAGCAGGGGTGTGCAAATATATCTTGTGGCCTGTTAATTACTTCTTCTAAACATTCTATGCCTGGTTTCACATGTTCTTTGAACACCGTGTCACTCCAGAAGCCACTATCAATTTATTTTCTCCTGGACTTACAGTCGCAAAATTTTATGGCAAATGTACAAACACATTTATTTTTCACTTCCCAATAAGCCTGCGTTGGACACATTCCTACTTAGATCATCGTAACCTCTCCCAAATAGCAGTATCGAAATAAAATAGGCGGCACACACAACCGGTGGCCTACATGTCAATATATTACAAATAAACTTATCTGTCTTACCCCTAATAAAGAAGAATAACACATGCACAAGCTTGACTAGCAGTAAATAGGTTTACAGACTGCTTTCTTGTCCAGAAGGCAAAAGCTTGGTCACAAGGCTTTCTCACTGATCTCGACTTGGCAGTGTTTGATAATTTTTCAAATGGCGGACTATGCAAGGGGGTGTTAATTTTTATCAACTACCCTTAACCAATCAGAAGACGATACACAATTTTAACTATTTTTGGACTATAAACTGGAGCGATTATAAGTGTGTTCGTTCGTCTGATTTCATTTGTGTATGTTATATCTCCGTTATTTATGAACCGATTTCAAATTTCAAAAGTGTTAATGAAACGGACAATTTACCTCTATCGTTCTATCTAATTTTCCTTTTGTTATTCTTTAACAGTTTCATCTGAGTAATTTTTGTGTAATTAATTGAAGGTCTACCCTGATCTAAAATATCAGTAAATTAAATTTGTCTAAGTCAAGATAATTTTATTAAGTGGGAATGTTTAGGTTAATATATTAATCAATATCAGCGCTATAATTCAAGATATCCCTTTCATTCTAATTCCCTTTAGTTATTGAGAAATAAATTAGTTAATTTTGGTCCAAAACACAGAATCGGCATTTTTGCCACTACAACCAAGATTTCTTATCTCTACCAAAAACGAGGTAACAATTTGATTGGTTGTTAATTTTGACTACGTCCTTCGATAAATATTGGGGTGGGTGTGTGTGTGTATGGGGTAGTAACTTTTAACCTGTAGTAGTAGAAAAATTGAAGTTCTCTAGTTACATTTTTAGCGGTAAAAGGACTGTGCCCCTCAGACAAATTTCAAATATTGTAGCTATTTATAGATTAAAAAAAAAAAATACGCGGACTGATTTTTAAGCAGGAAGTTTGAGCGTGGGGTTTACACAGATCCATTTCACTACAGATGACAAAGATTAGGGGCTCTTAGTCGGATAATTTTTCCTACATAAGAGAGTCCTAAAAACAGTCCTACTTGCTAGCAGCAACGAACACGGACTTGCTATGTGAAGCGAATGCTCGAAGTCATCGTAATTCAGTTACGAAAAAATTTACAAATACATTTTTTTTCAGAAATCAACAGATACTTTTTCTGGTTTGGGTAAGCGACACTTTGTTGGTTAGTGTTTATAATTGGGTTATCATGTAAACAGATGCTAACTATGTGAAATAGATCTTGGGTAATTCTCTTCATAATTTTAATAAGTGGTGTGTTGTTGCTAAGCAACATAACGTTAGTGTGACGGGGCCATAATAACGCCCCTAAATATTTATGTGTTTTCGCTTCTTCACGGGCACCTTTCACCATCTTTGAGTTACTTCTTTCGGGACCCAATCATTACGGGTGCACTACGCCATGCGTGATTTGATCAGGCCGCCTTATATATAGAGAGTGGTGGGTCAGCGAAAGAGATTTAGATTCGCAAGAACAGCCCATAAAGAAGAAGCAAGCGAGGCGCACAGTGTGGGTAGAAAGGTGAAAAAGAAAAGGGAACACGTGAGTTTGACTTTTAAATAGATCATTTCGTACTGAAGTTTCCGTTAGAACCCTGTAGCTTTAGAGTTAGTTTCAGAGCGGCGGTTCCAGTATTCCATACAATAGATAGATCTGTGTTTCCTAAGGAGATTCCGTCTAGGACATTAGAATTTGTTTTAAGGTTGTATATTAGTGAAAGGAATGTGAATATGTTTTATTGGTCGTGTTAGCAAGTCCAGTTCACTGATGTAAGAATATAATTGGAACCTATGTCATTCATGGAACTGCACAGAAAAGCGACCCATTACTGAAATTTAGATAGTATTAACTTTATAGCAAGATGGCAGCCGGGAGCCACGTGGTGATGAAATGTACTGTACATAAGGATGGCGTCTGTGAGTCGGCATTAACATTTTTAGTCACCACGTATTATGTTGGTAAGGGAGTTCCAACTGTTTATTATTTGGTATTGGGTGAAAATTGGTTTGCTACAAGAATACTATTTTAGTAGTAAAAGATTAATATAATTTTCTCCATTCATGCCAAGATATTTTATTGTAGTGGAACTCGAAGTAAGTATATATTTATGGTGTTTCCTTGAGATTAGTTTAGTTACATATGTTGTGTACATAGTGTTGGAGTTAAATTTCAATTGAGAAGGGGCATCTAGTTTTAGTTATTTAGATTCCTTGTAAGCAGGATACCCCTCCTTTGTGCGTAAGGCACTTTGAGACAAAGACATTTCCCTGTTTGCTCCTTACAGAGCATTGGAAACACCGCTGTGGATTGCGCCCACAAGAAGCCTGCACAATGCATTTATATGCTATTGTAGTGGTTGTTTCTGTAACAGTGTGTTTCATATGATGAGATTACCAGTCTCTTCAGGCGTCATATTCGACATGCTTGTTGCAAGTCGCACCAGTCGTCACATACGACGTGCTTCACAATGTAGGAATGAATATTGATGTGGATCAGTTGCGAGTGGTAGTTTATTCTCATTAAAGAGAATATTGGTTGTACATATCGTATCTATTTTATTGTTATGTGTTGGATGGTTTATAAGAAGAGTATGTGGGTTGACTTGGAGAGATATATATTACTCTTCTCGCTCCTTATGGAGCACGGAGCCACCAATGTGGCTGGCCTGCACAGGAAGCCTGTACAAAGCATTCATATGCTCTCGCAGTAGTGGTTTCGGTAGCAATCTGTGTTACATGGTGAGATTGCAAGCCCCATGCACAACACCACACTAGTCTCACTGGACGACATGTATGAGAGTGGATGTGTGTATAATAGTGGGATATTTCAGGTAACGTGGAAGAACGGGCTGTTTGGCAGGTGAAAGCATGGTGTTTCTCATTATTTAACTATGATGATTGTAACTAGTCAGTGCTTTATTTGCGTTTCAGGTTAGCACATGAGCACAGGCTGAGTGTTTGTTTGATGTTTGTTTATTTGTTTAGTGTGTGGTTCATTAGTTTGCTGTGTGGGTTTGGGTCCCTGAAAGGGAAGTATGAATAAATACAACCCCTGCCTTAGAACCCAGAGTTTTATTGTTGTACGGGTCTGGGGCGAGTGTGAATTGGCAGCAAGAAAGTGATCACATATCACAACATAAGATTATCTGGCCCACCCTTTAACATTAGGACGCACGTCATCTCTCGGAAGGGAAAACTAAAATAATATTTTACTTGAGATAAGTTCATCGATAGATTAAGGCTTTCGGTCTCGCAGATGTTTTGTGTAAATTCGTGGAGTTTGTGTGTGTATGTGTGGCGGGACACCAGATAAAGGGGAAAGGCCCCCAAGGGCATGTGTAAATTGTATCATTTCATTTATCATTGTTTAATGGCTATCGGTTGAGGCGATATATGCATTTTATTCTAGGCGGATTATAATAGCAACCTGAATAGTTGTGAGTGTGTGTGTGTGTGTGTGTGTGTGTATAATATATATGTGTGATGGGGCCGTAAAGTCACCCCGGAGGCCCCCCCCCCCCTTCATTGTTCGTGGCAGATTTATCACCCATATATTTTCGATGTGCGCGCAGCACTCTGGGATGTAAAAAGTCTTCAAGATTGATGAAAAGGCCATAATAAAGCCTAATAATTAATTTTCGTGCAAAGTCGTGTGCTATATTTGGTAGTCGTGTGATATATTTGATAATTGTGTGCCATATCTGTGTTTTCGTGCCTGATAAAGCAAATATCGCGAGTGTCATTTAAGTGGCTAAATTAATCCGCGCAGCGTGGACTAAGTTGAGTGTTTAGGCTTAGCGGTATATATAAAGAAATAGTGAGCCAGCAGCGACCTGCGACGTGTATCGACACGGCTGAAAGCCGGAGTTTCCAGACTCCTTGCGAGAAAGAGGTGAAAGCAGATGCAAGCAGTTCTGACCGTGATGATGAAGACCCAGAATATGAATACATGATCAGTGCGCTAGAGCAGATAGAACAGATGGCAGAAGAAGAAGACCAGATGAAAGCGTTAGAACCGATAAAACAGATGCTGGAAAGAAGAGAAAAAAGAAGACAGGAGTCTAAACCCCAGGGACCACCACCACAAGTACCCGAATCGTCAGCAGAAACCCTGTCAACCACAGAGAGGCTGCACCAGACCCCAATGACACCACCACACGATGCCGAGTTGACAGCTGTGGCTGCCCCAGGGAAGCTGCTCCAAACTCAAAAGACGATAAAAACATCACTAAAGCAAGACGTCATAGTAGAGGCTCCAGTGTGTAGTAATCAGACATCTACAGAAAGTGATCAGGAGTCAACAAAACAGAACGTGAGACCGTCGTACACACCACGCACTCTAACGCAGACGGAAAGCAGAGCGCGTCACCTGCACAAACCAAGCAATACCGGTTGTCACAAGGCACTACAAGAGAGGATGATTAAGATCACACAGATGTCTGGAGGTGAGGCCTCACTCAGGGCCCTACCAGATGACAAAGTGATCAGCATCCTAGAGACAATAACTGGCAGGAGAAGCATCTCTAAGGTACGGAAGCACGAAAAGGGAGTCGTGCTTTCGCTCAACAGCACGGATAAGACAACCTCACTGATGACAGAACTGGAGGCCGGTCCGAAAGAATTCATGCTGCCTCACCAGATAAAAGTAGTGATGGAGACCAGCAAGACAACAAAGAAGTTGGTGCTAAGAGGGGTGGACACAAGATGGTCCGCTAGCGAAGTCCAGAGCTGCCTACAGACTGAAAACACGGGTGCCCAGGTCATACAGGTCGAGAGGCTAAGGACATGGAATGGAAAAGATACCAATCTGGTGGTAGTAACTATTGAAGGAGTGACAAGACCTGAAAGACTGACATTCAAAGAGACATTAAAGAGGACAGAGGCATATATCCCTCCGGTGATACAGTGCTCCAACTGCCAGCAATTCTCGCACACAAAGAAAACGTGCAGGAGAGATGCAGTCTGTCGATATTGTGCGGGTGGCCACCTATATCGCGACTGCCCCAAGGCGAAGGAGGACCCCAACTACAAAGCAATAAACTCAAACCGCACCTGTGCAAACTGCCTCGGAAACCACGGGGCTAGATACCGAGGCTGCCCGATGTTCCAGGAAAAAAAGAGCATCCTGAAAGAAGCGGTCTCCAAAAACATCCCATTCAAGGAGGCAAAACACAGAGTGGCTGCGGATGTTGCAGAAAAACAACGCACGATTGACAGACGACAGTTACACCAGCTGACCGCTGAAGTCAAACAATTGAAAATAAAACTCCAGGTCGAAAACAGAAGCAAGCAGGCTCCCGAAGACGAAAAGGACAGCGGTGAAGACGTAATAGATATTCAGAACATCAGAGAAATGATGAAAGACATGAAAAGCATTAAGCAGCAAATAGAAGCAGATGTAAAGAGGCTGACAGAACTGACGGAAGAAAACTCCAAAATCCTCAAGAGAATCGAAACCGAGCGAAGAGCCATTGAGGAAATGACATCAAACACAAGAGCGACCAAATCAAACGAACAATCAGACGAAGAAGTCATCGAAGAAACACTTGAAAAACTTCTACCAGCAATAATAGAAAAAGCACTACTACAGATACAGGAAAGCAGGAAGACAAGAGAAACAGAAACTAGGAAAGCAAAAACTAACAAAACGACACAAGACAGATAGGAAGGCAGGAAATGAACACCATGAACACGCTACGACCGACAAGCAACGAAGAGGAAACCAGACAACCAGCTAGTGGTCCTTTTCAAGACCAGTCCTTTTCAGGACTAACAGACGACTAGCACCGAAGAACCTAACACACAATATACCCCAATTATAACCAACTTTCAGGTTGAACAGGGTATTACAGCAACATAGTAGACGAAAACAACAACAACAACAACAGCAGCGACCTTTCCTAGTATCAGCCCAGACGAGAGAGCAAACGACGAAGTGACCGGTGTAGGTAACAGATGGACCAGAGCACGTGTGCTGTAATTCTTAGCGCATTTTGTAGAATTTAGCATTCGTGTTCTATAAGTCTGAAATTATATTCAGCACGAGTCTGTTTTAATGTTTAGTGAATTAGGTCTAAATAGATAGATAGATGTGAAAGTTTAAGAGCGATTATTTTATTTATCAGAAAGGCAAATATGGTATGAAGCTATTTCACGTGAATTAAGATAATATCAACCTGGTAGCAAAAATATCAAGATGGCAGCCGGGAGGCCACGTGGTGATGAATTTAGTTTTAGTGTTAAGTCAAGAGTAATTATATTTTATTCTTTATTGTAAGAGTAATTAAGTGTATGTCACGATTGTTGATTATTCTACTGTATATATTTATGGGTTACTTTGAAGTGAGAATAGCCATTTAGATTTCTCGGGAGATTAGAGCCACTCCTTGGTGCGTTGGCACGTTGAGACATGTGTTTCTCTGGTTGCTCCCGGCGGAGCATGGAAACACCAATGCAGCTGGTGTCCATTACAGGCCCACAATAAGCATTTTGAGGCTATTGCTGTGGTTGTTTCGGTGACGGTAACGATGTGTTTCGTGTGATGAGTTCCCAATCTCATCAGGGGTCATATACGACACGCTTGTTACCAGGCGCACCAGTCGTCACTTACGACATGTTCAGAGGGCAGTGACGAATATTGAGATGGATCAGTTCGAGGTGGTGGTTTACTCTTATTATTGAGAGTATTTGATGTACAAGTAGTTGAAGAATATTATTTTATGTTCATGTCATTATTATTTAATTATGGTTATGTGTAGAATGGTTTGAGAGCACGTGTGCTCACTTGGAGATATATATTTCTCTTCTCCGCTCCTGGGGGAGCATGGGGCCACCAGTGTGGTTTGCCTCTGCATGAAGTATTCATATGCTCGTGCAGTAGTGGTTTCAGTAGCAATCTGTGTTACATGGTGAGATTGCCAGCCCCATGCACAACACCATACTAATCTCATTGGACGACATGCATGAGTGTGTGATAGCTGAGTGTGTACTCTTGCAGTAGTGGTTTTGGTAGCAACCGATGTTACACGGTGAGATTGCCAGCCTCATGCACAACACCTTACCAGTCGCATTGGACGACACGCATGAGTGTGTGCGTGTGTGATAGTTGAGGGTGTCAGGTGGCATGGAAGGACTGTTTGACAGGTGAGAGTATCGTTATTTAACAATAATTTTAACTAGCCCGTGCTTTGTTTGCGTTTCAGGATTATTAGGAACTGAGCACTAGCTGGGTGTTTTGTTATGTTCGTTGGTTTATTTGTTTAATGTTTGCTTAGTCACTGAATGGGTTGTAAAAATAAATACAGCCCCTGCCTCTCGAATCAAGAGTTTTATTGTTGTTCGGGTCGGTGCGAGTGTGAAAAGAGAGTGATCAAACATATCGCAATATAATCATCATCATCATCTCGCCCACCCGTCACATATGTATGTCCCGGACGGTCGGGGAGAATTTTGTTTAAACATTTTTACACCTGGTGAGCCCGTCTGCTCTACCATTTCTACACTGCACTAAATTGGCAGTCCAATTTAGACACTTTTACCTTTCTTTTAATTTTCTTTCACCCCACGAGAGTCATCAGTTCTACATTATTCTTGGGCTGATGCTTGTGGTTTATTTTTCGTCAGACCAGGAATGCCAGTGTCTAGTTTGTTATCTCGTTTATTATTTTTTTTTTCACATCGCTTCTTGAAAACCGTCCTACCTTTTGCCGTATCTGCTTAAGATTGTCCGTCTGCATACTGAGATCTAGTGATGGTGGACATGTTTGCGGGTTTAATTAAGCACTGAGCTTTATTTAGCGTACATTTCTCAATCAACGTATTACATCTGCTTTTTCTATTAAGCTCTAGCTTTCGATTCATTCTCGAGGCGAAGTTACCAGGTTCGAAACTTGGTAGCGTCGCTCTCTAATCTACCCTGTTGTAAATAGGTATGTGTCTCTTGAGTTATGGAAGGAAACGCACCAGGAAACTGGTCTAGAGGGGACCTCATAAAGCTGTGACACAGTGTAGTGAACTCTGTAACACTTCACTCCAGTGCGGCTCTAGCCGCTGTGTGAGTCGCTTTATCTATTTTTTTAAAGAATAAACGACTAAGGTATCTTCTTCTTTGATCCATAACCGCCAACCGCCAAAGCAGTCAGTGGCCATCACTAGCTAGGGCAGCAACAAATTGATTCCACTTTGCTCGGTCGGCGACCATCCTTCGTACAGCGCCCCAACTCTGGTTCATTCTTTGCATCTCGGCTTCCACAGTTCTCCGCCAAGTTGTTTTTGGTCGACCTCTTTTTCGCTTTCCCTCGGGGGTCCATAGCATAGCTGTTCTTGTGGTGGTATCAGGGTCCCTTCTGAGGACGTGGCCAACCCAACTCCAGCGTCTGCCAGCTATGATAGTGTGCATGTCCTCCAGGTTACTCCGAATAAGTAGTTCTTGGTTGCTGATGGTGTTTGGTCAAAAGATTCGGAGAATTTTCCTTAGGCAGATTGTGTAGAAGGAGGACAGTTTCAACATTTCCTTCTCTGTTACTCTCCAGCATTCCGCACCATAGAGAAGCACAGAAAGTACACAGCTCGCATACAGTCTTAATTTGGTGTTTGTGCTGTACTGGGAAGACTTAGATTTACTTGCTTACTTATTTTGCTTTTGAACTTGACCAGTTTGAGTGATTCTTTTCTTGTCTAGAACTTTACACGTTTGAGTCTTTCTTTGCCTCGAACTTCACCTGTTGGAGTATATAATTATATTTATTACGTAAAAATTCACAAAGAAAATAAAATAAAGTAATCTCACTAGCGCTAATAGGCCAGTGATTTTGTACCACACTCAAAAACACAGAATACCACTACTACACTTAAAAAATTACACCACCAGGACGATCTAACTGACAGGGTGCGGGTCTCAGTTTTCTGTGACGAAAACGGCCGATTCTGGGGTGTTAAAAAGTCCTGGAATATAAATTACTCCTCAGCTAGGAAATACCATACTTTTTCCATCTAATTTGGTGCTCTCAGGCGATGGAGCTCAGCTCTCACTGTGTCAAATATATATTAAATCCAGATGCTTTCAAATGCCTTTGGCTTGAGCAGATACTAACAGGCGCGTGCTTGGAACAATTAAACCCGCTGAAAAAAAAAAAAAAAAAAAAAAATATATATATATATATATATATATATATATATATATATATATATATATATATATATATATATATATATATATCTATACAGCTATATATATATATATATATATATATCTTCTTCTTCGATCCTTAACCACCGACCGTCAAAGCAGTCAGTGGCCATCACGCCTACTGGCGTCTTGTAGGGCAACAACAAATTGATTCCACTTTGCACGGTCGGTGGCCATCCTTCGTACAGTGCCCCAACTCTGGTTCATTCTTTGCATCTCAGCCTCCACAGTCCTCCGCCAGGTTGTTTTGGGTCGGCCTCTCTTTCGTTTTCCTTCAGGGGTCCAAAGCATAGCTGTTCTTGTGATGGCATCGGGGTCTCTTCTGAGGACATGACCAACCCAGCTCCAGCGTCTGCCAGCTATGATGGTGTGCATGTCCTCTTGCTTGCTACGAGTAAGCAGATCTTGGTTGGTGATGGTATTCGGCCAAAAGATTCGGTGAATTTTTCTTAGGCATGTTGTGTGAAAAGAGGACAATTTTGACATTTCCTTCTCTGTGACTCTCCAGCATTCCGCACCATAGAGAAGCACAGAAAGCACGCAACTCTGGTATAATCTTAATTTTGTGCTTGTGCTGTATTGGGAGGACTTCCAGATGTTATTTAGGCTAAAGAAGGCTGTTCTTGCCTTATTCATTCTGATGTTGATGTCTTTGCCTGCCCCACCGTCTGGTGTTACTATGCTTCCTAGGTATGTGAAGGTATCTGTCTGTACCAGTTGCTGATTCCTTACTGATATGGGCTCAGGGTTGCTCACATTGAGCGTCATGACCTCAGACTTCTTTAAATTGATGTTCAAGCCCACCTGCTGGCTAAATTTATTAAGTCTATCCGTTTTTTCCTGGATGTGTTGATGTGAATGTGCCAGCAGTGCAATGTCATCTGCATATTCCAGATCTTCCAATGTAGAAAATGTAGTCCATCTTATTCCTCTTGGACTGCCCTCTGTTGTCTGGCGCATCACCCAGTCTATGACTGTTAAAAATAGAGTGGTTGATAAGGGGCATCCCTGTCGTACTCCTGTCTTCACCTCGAGGGTTAGGTTGCTCTGCCCAACACTACACGTAAAGTTGGCATAGAGGCTTTTTATGATTGACACTATGCAGCTTGGAATTCCATAAGCCCTCAGTATTTTCCATAAACTGTCCCTATGTATGCTGTCAAAAGCCTTTTCAAAATCAACAAAATTTATGTAAAGCTGTCTTTGCCATTCTGAGCACTGCTCTATAATGTTCCTGAGAGTGAATATATGGTCTACACATCTTCTGTTCTTTCTAAATCCTGCTTGTTCTTTCCTCAGTTTGTAGTCTACTGCCTTTGAAATTCTCTGTATAATTATCCTGCCTAGTATTTTGCTGGGAACTGAGAGAAGAGTGATTCCTCTCCAATTATTGCAGTCTGAAAGATCTCCCTTCTTGGGCAATTTGACAATTATTCCTTTGTTCCACTCTGATGGTGTTGTCCCCGTTTTCCACACTTGTGCAAATAGTGGTTCTAATAGTTCTGCTGCTAGCTCAGGGTCTGTCTTAAATAGCTCTGCATTTAAGTTATCATGGCCCGGAGCTTTACCGTTCTTTAACCCTTTGATTGCTGTGATGATTTCTTCTTTTCGTGGAATGTCTGTATTTACATCTAGATCGTTTTCAGCCTCAGGAACATTCAATTGTGTCTCTGGTATTTCCTTGTTCAGAGTTTCTCTGAAGTGCTCTGCCCATCTTGTTTCCTGTCCCTCTGCTGTCTTGATGAGATTTCCTTGCTTATCTCTTACTAATGTAATATTGTTTGCACCTTGTTTTCCGCTGATGAATTTAGTTATTTTGTATACTGTGCTTTGTTCATTTCTCAGTGCTGCCTCTTCTGCCTGTTTTGCAAGATCGTCTAGGAAATTCCTTTTGTTGGCTCGGGTTTGGCGTTTAACTTCCCTGTCCAGTTGACTGTACTGTTCGCTATATAGTTGCTTTAACCTGGGGGACTTCGCTTCTGTTTTCTTTCTTTTCATTTCCTTTCTCATCTTTATGGTGTTTAGTGTTTCTGGTGTTATCCAGTCTTGCTTCTTCCTTTCCTGGAATCCTAAGCATGATTTGCTACTTTCCTTATATATTGTTGAAATGGTGTTAAAATTCTGGTCTATATCATCAGTCAATGTCTTTTCCTGGCTTTTGGCAAATTGATATCGTTTCTTAATGTCGGCCGCAAAAGCTTTTCTGGTAAGGGGGTCCTTCAATTTGCTGATGTCAAACCTTTTCTGTGTAGTTACAGTTGGTCCAGCCCTTCTTAGTTTCACTTTCAGTTTTGCTACTACTAAATGGTGATCGCTTCCCACATCTGCACCTCTTCTTACCTTCACATCTTGTAATGCATGTCTCCATCTACCGTTAACCATGATGTGGTCTATCTGGTTTCTGTCCCGACCATTTGGTGATTCCCATGTTAACTTGTGAATTTCCTTATGTGGGAAAAGTGTTCCTCCAATGACCAGGTTGTTAATGCTACAGAAACTTATTAGCTTATCCCCATTTTCGTTTGCTATTCCGCTGCCGCATTTCCCCATTGTTCTTTCATTTTATGTATTGTGTGTACCAACTTTCGCATTGAGGTCTCCCATTACTATAACAAGATCATATCTAGGTGTGTCCTCCATTTCTTTCTGCAGTTGTTGATAGAATTCATCCTTGACCTCCTCATCGCTATCATTCGTTGGTGCGTAGCATTGTATTATTGTAGTGTTGGTGAATCTCCCTCTCAATCTCAATCGTATCAGTCTGTTGTTGATGGGTTTCCATTCCAGTAATGTCCTTTCTATCCCTTTCTGTAGAATAATGGCTACGCCTTCACTGTGCTGTCCATCCTCTCTTCCAGAGTAAAGTACTGTTTCTCCTGTTGCTGTTTTAACTTTTCCTGCCCCTGTCCATCTGCTCTCGCTTATCCCCAGGATGTGTAACCTATAGTTTCTCATTTCTGCCGTGACCTGTCTTAGTTTACCTGTCTCGTACATTGTCCTGACATTCCAAAATCCTATTCTTGTATCCTGTTTTGCGGTCAGGACATCCGTTTTCATGTCAGTGGCTTCCTTTCGGCTTTCACCACTGACAGTCATACGAGCCACAGACTCCGACAAATTTGACTTAGCCAAGGGATATTGGCAAATACCTCTCACGGAAAAAGCAAAACCTTTCACTGCTTTCTCTACCCCTAAGGGCATCTTTCAGTGGAATTTCATGTGCTTTGGCTTGGTAAACGCACCAGCGACTTTCGTTCGGATAATGAGGAAACTATTTTCTCATAGGTCTGATATCATCTCCTATATAGATGACATTTGTTTGTTCCACAACTCTTGGGACGAACATGTTTCTGGATTGAAATCTCTTCTCGAAATTCTTCGCTCTAATAATCTGACAGCGAATCCTTCGAAAGTTTACATAGGTTTCAAAGAAATTTCTTTCCTAGGTCACAGAGTGGGTCATGGATTTCTGAAAACTGAGGATAAAGCTATCTCGAAGATTCTTAACCTATCAATTCCTAAGACTAAGAAGCAGGTGCGGAGTCTTCTCGGCCTTGTACAGTTCTATAATAAATTTATGCCTCATTTATCTTCAGTTACGTCAGTTCTATCTGAGTTAACTACAAAAGGCTCCCCTAATAGAATTGTCTGGACGGAGGCCTGCAACATAGCTCTAGTCCATTTAAAGCATTACTTTTCGTGTGCACCAATTTTAAAACTCCCTGATCCTCATCTCCCATTTATTCTCAGGACAGACGCTTCGATGTACGGTATTGGTGGCTCCTTAATGCAAGAAGTAGATGGAATGCTTCATCCTGTGATGTATGTGTCGAGGAAGCTCACAAAGACAGAAACCAGATATCCAATTAATGAGCGCGAGCTTCTCGCGATCATATGGGCTGTCACAAAGCTTCAACGTTACCTTCTTGGTTCTCGTTTCATCATTGAGACAGACCAGAAGGCCCTGTCGTTCCTTCAAAAGTCCAACATGAAAAACGCACGAGTCGCACGTTATGCAATTAATTTGCAAATATATAACTATATCATTCGACCTATTGAGGGCAAGTCCAATGTGCTTGAAGACGTTCTGTCTAGATGTACACACACAGAAATGCCCGATTCTCAAAGATCTGACATTGCTGCGACCCAATGACCAAAGTACAGTGCTGATTGTCTACAGATACCTCGCTAACTTAAAAGAGCTATCCTGACAATATCATAACCAGGTGTTACAGATTACCACTGTTATCAAGAGAAACAACTCAAGTCATTTGAAGTCATGATAACAGACGTTTTCTGTGAATACATTCAAATCGTTTTACACTACATCAAGATCCATGAACAGTACACAGGTTCTGATTTCCAGACAGTCATGACGTATGCAGTAAATGAACCAAATCAACCAGTATCTCAAATAAACAGTATAAGGCTCTTTGTCATATCTTAATGGCAATCCTTCACAAAATGACTGGGATGCAGAACTTTAAAAAGATCATATTTCATATTCCAGCAACCAAACTTCAAAATGTTGGGCTCAGAGACTGTGACACTCAAGAGGCAACATATGAAAAGAAATCTCACACAAGAAGCAATCGATTCGATACGCCTATGGAGAACTTCGCCATTTGAACATTCTTTTTTAATATTACTTAAACCAGTTATGTGTCTCTAAAGTGCTAAAATTACAAATAGTA
>JAMPIV010006133.1:0-77861 GCA_024509875.1 Oreohelix idahoensis | reverse complement strand
ATCCCCAGTTGAGCATTTTTAAACGCATTACTTCCGGTCGTCACAGCCTCATAATTTGGTACTAGAAACTCTGTAAGTATTGTGCCAAGTTGCGGTACATCATTTACCCTATTGACGAGGCAATAATATAGGACTTTCACATATTCCTAATAGGGCCTCAATGGGCGTGTAACAGTTCCGGACCGTTTTAATTATCTAATTACCTCAGTGCTCCCAACTTCATCAGCTATTTCTACTACTGTCAGACAATTCTGTTTTGAAACAATCTCAGATTTAGCGAACATCCTCACCTTATAATGGACTAGCACACGCGCTGAAACCTAACACAACGGGACCATACATGGCCGTAAGGAAAAATCAAACGTTTTCACTTAAACAGTTACCCTACAGTGGTTCAGGAACTTGTTTGATATTATTAACATGTGATAAACGGAAATACTTACTGCGCCTAAATTTCAAACAATGCCACGCATAGTCTGTTCTGTTGAGTTACATAAAGCTTAAAGCTAGTCAAATAGAAAATGAGAAGCCGTCCGTATTTAAAAGTTTTTGATTTCCAAGCAAGCGATGGTGTAAAAATATGATAACAAATAATCTTACACGTATCATCGTCTTGTCTTTGATCCACCATCATTACTACCATACATCCACAAAATTCATCACCATCACACACCAAAATCCCATTTCATCATTCATTTCTCAAGGAAGAATTTCGTTGATAAGCTTGAAACGCAGTTAAAAATTGCGGTGTGCATCCATGACACATGCAAATATACATAAATGCATCTTTTTTCTTTAGTTCCATGACAGGAACTGCTGTAGGAGAGTGAAGTCTTAGAGGCTTAGAGGAAGGAAAGAAATAATAGGCCTGCTGTGCCCCTAAGAAAGCGCCCTCCTTATCAGTATGGCCAAATTCGTTCACAAAATCCTGTCACATAACGCTACATGCGTATCTGTGGTCCATTGTCAAATACAATGAATGACACAATCAACGGTTAAACAAATTAAAGTGCCCAAGTCTAGGCTTGAATTACTCAAGAAAAGCTTAGCTTACTTTGCTGCTCATCTTTGGAACTATTTTCCACATGATCTAAAAAACAGCCTCAATCCCTGTACTTACAACCGTAGCCTTTTCGAATACTTTATGAGTGCTGTGACGTATAATGGAAATATAGCCTATAGTATCTGACAGCCCTGAAATCCCGTTAGCTTTCTATGATTTGCTAGTAAAAGTAAGCATTTTTCTGCCGGCGTTTACTCATTTTAATCCACGCCTCTTTTCCTTGAGACGTAAACGAATGGAAAATTTACTAACTTCCGCGACCTGCCAGTCATAACATGGAGCGAACCTAGTTTGTTTACCTGAGTTTCTCACGCGAGCTGATCTGTCAATCATCGGATATCATACAGACCCACGTGGGATAACACCGGACTTTTTGAAGTAAGGACGCTTGTGCAGAAATATTTTCCCGAGGGACCCTTTGATGTTCGTACAAACAGGGGGAGACAAATCTTTGATCTTCAGAAATGGAGAAAATCTCAGAAGGAAACCCGTTACATGGTTTCAGTCTCTGATGTCGTTTAGCAACGCTGAGACAGAGCGACCGTAAAACCTTTTATCTGGGAGACTTCGTTCACGATTCTCCCGATTCACATCTTCTTCTTCTTCCGTCCTTAGCCAACGACCGTCAAAGCAGTCAGTGGCCATTACGCCTAGTGGCGTCTTAAGGGCAACAACGAATAGATTTTCTTAGCCGTTGTTCCCATCATGCCTAATGGCGTCTTTAGGGCAACGACAAATCAATCCGTTTGTTGTTGTTTCCGTAATCAAAGTGACCGGCAAACGGGTGATCAGCCCGTTGTGCCCGATTCACATGGTAATGTGAAAATTAGCATCCTCTGGAAAGCAGATAACCAGGATGTATATAAACTGTGTCTTCCCAAAACCGTTATCAGTTGTGGCTCAGAATTTTTTGGATAGTCTAAACTGGTAGTCTAGAACAATTGTGGAAGGTGTGTGGGGCCTTCGTGGGGATTTCATTCTGATTTTCTGGTAATATAAATTTGTGCTTAAGCGTGTTAGAGTGTTAAAGTTTACCATTATAATTCACTTACAGTCTAGCTGTTAAAGACCAGTGGAAAATAACGCGTAGCTATTTGTTTACAAGTTGTGCAGTTTAATGTAATTCCAGCACCCGCTTTCTCGCATAAGAAGAGATGTTTAGTTGACTAATTAATACACTAGGCGCGACTAATAAGGGACAGAAATGAATTCACGTTTATTCCATTTTGTGTAATTTTAGTAAGTGACTTTTATTCATACCATACGACGACCCACCGACGCCGACAATCTAATAGCTATTAATGACAAGCGATATTTGTTAAGTGCGCGTATGTGTAATTAAATAATAATTGACATTGTACGCTGATCGTTGACCGGGGCCAGAGGGGAAAGGCTGCATGCCTCAACCAAACCTGCACTCATTAAGCGACGCGCGATAGGATAGGCTAAACATACCGTGTGCCTTTAAATTTAATCAGGACTGACGGAGAGGATAAGAGATCGTCTTGTCCCCTTCCGTGTACATGTTTGTAGCTATCTATATCAGTAGCATATTTTAAATAAATGTTCTCTATCTCTCGCAGACCTGATCAAACGGCGATCAGCGGTCTATTTTGGTCCTTTTCTTCATTTACTGATTGGATTATTGTGGTCTTCTTCTTAGCTTACACGTCCCCAAGTTCATTTGTAAACAGGATTGGCCAAAGAGACACATAAACATTTGAATTGTAAATTTAAATGGACTTACAAAGACCAAGATATTCATTCAATTTTATCAGCCCACTGTGGCGTAACACAAATAATCATTACTATCTGACTTTTGACAGTCGTATCAGCAGATTTATCTAGCAAGTTACGCTGTTTCAAAAACGTCACTCACCCCAGAGCCAACCGGTAGGATTTACCATCACCATCATAAATAACAGTGTTTTTAGCATTCAGATGTTTCCCTATACTGGAAGTAGTTTCTACTGTTTACTGTGAACACAAGATCTCGGATTGTTTTTCTACATTAACTATTCGAGGTGACATTTGTCTATGCAGGAGTCAACCACCAAATTAGGCATCCCCCGTATAAAATTTAATCAATTGGCGGAGGGACTGGGGCCAATTTGGAAGATAAAAACACTGAAAAATATATATTCAGACATTGCATGTCCAAGAGATTTCTTCACCCAGAATAGGATAAGCGTGATTGAGTGGCCACGTATGTCAGAGAGAGTGAATAATTTCTTTGTTACAGAAAAAATTGTATTATCCGGATTCTGTTTAAATATTGTTTACTTTACTGGATAGCATTTAGGAGGAACTTTGTTCTTTTCTTTACTGTCTATTCTGTAACATAGTGCTAACCTTTAACCTTTGGGGTTATTAACTTGTTGGGTTCTTTTTCTCAATAAGGGAGAGGGCAGATGTATTCTATTATTTTTCTATGTATGAAATTCTGATTTTTATTTGATCTTTCTTTTAGATATTCGATGTTGTAAAGTTTAATCGTAATAAACAACAAAAGAACTTACCTTTGTGTGTTGTGTGTTGGTCAGACCCATACCCAATTAACCATAGTTTTTCACGTTTGTGTGTCTTGTTGTCACATAATTGTGTGTGTGTGTGTGTAGTTAAACTTATATTTACAGATATATGGAGGTATAAAATTGTCTTGTACTAAATTATAGTCCTATAGATAGGCTGGACTAGAGAAACTTCTCATTCCAGAGACAGATCTTCTCAATAAACTATCCACTCGTGAAATCTATTCTCACACTTTTACTTCTCACGTACTTATCACCATCCACTCTATTCAGACAGGACCATAAATAACTTTCAAAGCTATCTAAATTTACGACAAGTGCTGATTACATGCCTCCCTAATGTGAATATGTTTCCAAATAAAAATATAATATTCTATGTAGGTTTCAATAATGATTTTTAAACTTATCAACATATTTTTTTTTCTTCATTATAATTAGATACTGTGAATGTGAGTATATTGTTATCATACTTTTACAACGTTGCATTACTTGAAACTAATGTGTAAAATGAAATGTGATAATAAATGAATTCAGTATAAAAGATGAGAGAAAGGAAGTGTCGTGGAATATTCTAATCCACATATATAAATTATTAGGTAAATATGAAGCCTAACAAATAAAATTAATAAAGAAAAGAGCAATGGAAAATCACGCGCGTTTTTTGTAAGGGCTTTCAATTTGTATTTTTGGGTTAAAAATCATCATAAAAACCTTAGGGCTTGCTGACAAATAATATGTAAAACGTTACGCAAATAGTCCAGGAATTAATAAATTATACCCAAAATAAAATAGTGAGGATGCCTGACAGCATGGAATCATTTCTGCTCATAAAATTTTTTTTATAACGTGTTTGAAAAAAATTTACGTTACAGAAATAGCCTACCATGTAAACTCCAAATTGATTGGAGCGCAACAAATGAAAGCCTAACCACGATTGGTCGGGCTATAAATACTATCTTGGTTGTTAGGGGAAAACGGGGAAAGGTAACATTTTTTCAAACACTTGTCGAAACGGGGCTCATTGGTCAGACTCGCTGATATACACACTTGGGAGCGTTAGTTCGAAACCACTTGTTTAAATAAGCTTGATAAAGCATCAGTGCGTTGAAGCCAGCTTATATTTGGCTAAATAAAAGCCTGGAAGATAAGCAGATGGGAATTTGTGCCAGTTTGTGCCAGAATTCATTGCTAATCAACGTATCTGTGTTTATTCGTATGAATTGTGGTAAGCTTGAACCATTCAATATCTTTTAATGAAAATTGAATGTGAATTGTTGATTTATGCCTGTATATATATGTGTAGTTCAGTGGCCAACGTGAGGTAAAGCCTGTAATGCTCCAGCCTGAACAGAGGGTGTCGGAGAGAAGTAAAACGGCATGGAATGGCCAAACAGTACACTGACACTGGATGATTGAATAGAAAGAAATAATGCTGGAATTGCAGAGGCGTAGTAACCATTAAGAAGGGTAATACTGGAATAAAGTATTTCAAATGAAGCTGACAGTTGGCCTAATGCTCTGAACTCAATGTTTGTGCTGTGTTGTGATCAGTGTAACAAGAGAGTTTAAGTTAGTTATGAAGTAGAAGGTACATCCTTCTTGATTTCAGGGACCGTGGTCTTGATGGTAGTGAGCAGCACCTGGTCAGAGCTTTGCTGAATCCAGATTCGGACAGCATACTCCTTGGTCTTTTAGCTATCAGTGAGGTGTCTCCTGAGCCCAGAGGAGAATTCGAGCAGAGGAGTCCTTTCCTGCCGCCATCACGCCAGATAAGCGAATTGGCCAGCTGAGCTCAACATTATGTCCCCTCATCTTGAAATGACTTTGTAAAAATAATATTAAGAGGGGAAATTAATTGTCTTAATATCAGGAACTGAGAACATCTCCAATACTAATTTCCTTAAGACAAACTATTGAAGTCATGATGACAAATACCAACAGAGCTTGAACAAAACAAAACCAGTATTACCTCATACTACTATTACACAACTGACACACATAGGATATTTTTAATAATATATGTCACTACCAGATTCATATTAATACATTCTGTACATAACTTGTAATTAACATTGATTGTGATTCCTGGTTCCTTTGTCTTTGAATCAGGACACACATATGCCTTTATGATAGAAATGAATACATATTGTTATTTGAAAAGTTACGAGTGTCTCCTGTAAGATATTCTCATAGAGTGTTATATGTATGTGAGTGTCACAGTGTTGTCAAGAGTAGTGGATTAAATTACATTGTTTATCTGTCTGTTGTTGTGACTTACACTTCACCATACTCATACCCTAGACACATAACGTAGCATCACACTATTCCAGAATAATTCTGACTGAGATATATAGATATGTGGTAGCAAGTAAGGTTATCTATAATACACTACTCTTAATAGATATAGATACCTTCACAGCTGATCTCAGTCAGTACATTAAGTCCCCTATAAATATTTATAACATCCCACTTCACCACAGGAAGGACACAATGTTAGACGGGTCTACGTGACCAAATCTCAATTCTTTGAAAATAAATTTCGTTCGTTCATTCAGGCATGTCATGAGAGGCGAATAATATCATGCTATGCGTAGGACTAGCAACCTCATCAAGTAAACAAAATTGCAGAAGATGCGCCACTGTAAGAATACGGGCTGCTTTATTGCAGGCTACCCATTTTTTTTTTTTCCCTTAACCAGCGGCCTTGGGCTTTCAGCCCTTCGGCCCAATGACATGTCATTGCGAGGCTGGGGAACCTGAGGACTTTCCTTCCAACCCGGTCAGGAGCTTTGCTTCTTCCCATCCACAGAGGGTTTATCACAGGAGCCGTTCAGGCTATTCAGTCAAATTTCCGGCCGTAAACATTTCTTCAAACGCCGACGCCCGGGTTTGAACCATGAACACCTGGTCGCCAGTACAACGCCGAAGCCATTACACCAGCGCGGCTCCCACAGGCTACCCATAAGGGAGCTAGCTGTAGCAATTACTTCATACTCCTTAAGGAGCGAAAAAAAGGATAAATGAATACAGTGGCCAAGGGGTGCTGAGCTCCATCAGAAGCTATGGGGCTGCCGCGCCGACCTGGTAAAGACTGTGGACTTCGTCCTGGCGACAGGCCTGCAGATTTAGCATGACTACAAACTGAACGCAGAAGAAGAGTATGTTAATGCGGATTATGATGTGTAGGTTCAATGGTGTTTTAAGCAATTAAATAAATAAATGTTGACAGATCAGAAGAGCTACTTAGATCCGAATAATGATAAAGACGAGCATGAAAATAATAAAATTTCCGATCATGCGATGAATGTCTATCGACAAGAAACGGGTAATGCGCATGCGCCGTGCGCGAAATGACAGTCCCGGAGCGACGTGGCGCGTCTTCAGACTAACTGGCAGAAACAAAGAAAAGGTAACTTGATATTTTAACCAGTAATGGATTTTGTCGAAGCGCGTTTATTTCTTCCTCTTTTCTCAACTTTATGTCCATTTTTTTCCCCTTCATTCCCCCCCCTAAGGCAGCCTCCAACACGTGAGGGAGTTAATGACTTTAAATATTACCTCCAGGTATTGTCTGGCTCACACAGGTGACCGACGCGGGTTCTGCTGACGTTTGATTAACTTATTGAGTTTTAGCGACGGTTCACTTAATGACCGACAAAAACACTCCGGTATCCAGGAGAGCCAACAACCATTGTCTGGACAGACTTTTCTCTCCACTGTCTCAGTTTGTAGTCATTCTTAACATTTATTTCTAGATAGTTTTAGAGCGTTCAAATCTGTTGAGTTTGCTCTCTAAGGTTAAACAAATCTGTTGAGTTTGCTCTCTAAGGTTAAACAAATCTGTTGAGTTTGCTCTCTAAGGTTAAACAAACAAACAAACAAACAAGTAATAACAAGAAGTATGTTGTAAAGCGGATGGCCAGTTGTGATTAAGGAGTAATTCGTTGTATTGTTGACAGAATTATACGAGTATTATGAACGATCCGACGAATGAGTGGAGGACGAGGACACACCTTGAGCTTATGGCATCGTAAAGGAAAACTTGACGTAATTTTGTTGAAGGTTTATGCTTCTTGTGGAGCTGAAGGGTGGGGATGATGATGATGATGATGACTAATTACTGATAACCAGACTTGCACTTGTATTCTATGCTAGAGAATGGGTAATCTTGACCTTTAGTGCCGTCAAGTATGTATAATATGTGTATTTTCGTACCATTTAAAGTTAGGTTTGGGGTTAGGTTTAGGGTTAGTGTTAACCCCAACCCTAATCCTAACACTAACCCTAACTCAATACACATATTATACATACTCGACGGCACCAAAGGTAAAGATTACCAGAGAATGAATTTATTTTCTGTTTTTAGTGCATTTGGTAACAGCAATAAAAGTGGTTTTTTACGGCTCGTTTTTCTCCACTTTGCTTGTTGTAGTTTATCTAGCAAACACGCTAACAAACAGACAAGGTCACGTGTCGTGCTTGGTTGTATTTACTTGAACAGACTTTATAATAAACACAAATATCAAACACTAACAATGCAACAAACTCTGCCTCCCCCTCCTTTCCTCACACTCTCTTTCACTCTCGAATAAATAAATAAATGCATATAATCCGAATTTGTTTATGCTTACTTAGTCTTTCCTCTTCTAACTTAGGGTGTACAGGTTTTCCAGAGAGAACGCCATACTATCGGCTGTCTTCCTCTTTGCCAGGTTCCAGTCTAGTCATCGGTCCTTCAGGGATTGTCTAATGTTTTCCCCCCAGCGGACTCTGGGTCGTCCTGGTGGTCCGGATCCCTGGCTCTTCGTTTCTCATATTTGTTGTGGTAGTCGATCTTCTTCCATTCTGCTTCTTCTTCTTCTTTGATCCATAACCGCCAACCGTCAAAGCAGTCAGCGGCCATCACGCCTGGTGGCGTCTTGTAGGGCAGCAACAAATTGATTCCACTTTGCTCGGTCGGCGGCCATCCTTCGTACAGTGCCCCAACTGTGGTTCATTCTTTGCATCTCAGCTTCCACAGTTCTCCGCCAAGTTGTTTTTGGTCGGCCTCTCTTTCGCTTTCCCTCGGGGGTCCATAGCATAGCTGTTCTTGCGATGGTATCAGGGTCCCTTCTGAGGACATGGCCAACCCAACTCCAGCGTCTGCCAGCTATGACGGTGTGCATGTCCTCCTGGTTACTCCGAATAAGTAGTTCTTGGTTGCTGATGGTTCCATTCTGCACACATGGTAAAACCCTCGTAGTTGGGACTGTTCCACTCTTGGTCTGCAAGGGCTAGGCTTTGAGGCCTGGCCATATCGTCAGGTTGTGGACTATGACTCTTCTTGTTACTTCACCCACTTTCCTTAAATATCCCATTTCTGAGGTTTGCAATAACAAGGCAACTGACTCTGACCGCGCCCCCCCCCCCCCTCTCTCTCTCTCTCTTTCTCTCTCTCTCTCTCTCGTTATCTCTCTCTCTTTCACTCTTGAATAAATAAATAAATAAATATCTATTCATATACTCTGATTGGTTTATTCCTAGTAATATTCTGTCCAATTCGTGTTTGAATAGATTTGGTTTTCCATAAACATTGTAACATTTTCATTTGGGCTTCATACGGAGCACGTAGCCACCACTGCAGCTAATCCTCTTCCAGTCGCCTGCTTTTGTTGCTGTGGTTTTTGTGACAATGAGTTTGACATGATGAGTTTGACATGATGAGTTTGACATGATGAGTTTGACATGATGAGTTTGACATGATGAGTTTGACATGATGAGTTTGCCAACTCCCTGAACAACCTCATATTAGTCGCCTTGTACGACATGCTTGAGAGTACAGTAATACTATTCTTTCTTTGTCTCTTCTGAGACCCCCGGGATCTTCTCGTTCTTCGTTCACTCTCAGACGTCAACTTGAAGATGTTCACAGTAGTTGGTCAGCTTGAGGCTAATGGTATCTCCATAGAAGTTTTCCAGGTATAGCATTGGTGACGGTCATATGTGCTTTGTCTGTTCCACATATTTTGTAACTGCAGTATCAGCAATTAAACCCATCTACACTGCACACAAGCTGCCAGTTTGGAAACAAAATCGCTTCCTTGAAATGATAGAAAACCCCTGAGAACTACGCGGGGTTTGTTACATGGTAGCCACGGTTAAATTGCTTTCACGGTCATATAATGAAAGGGCTGTGTATCCGTTCTCTGCTTCCGTATGTCTCTCGCCTCTTGTCTTTGTTTCTACTGAGTCGAAACATCACATCGTCACCCGTTAGCTCACAGTGGAGCCTAGGCTGTCAACAAACCTATGCCAAGTCTTCCTGTCCCGTGCCATCAGGTCAAGGTCTGTCCATGTCTTCTTCATCCCCTTCATGTCTGTCTCCAGTTCTCTTCTCCGTGAATTCCTTGATCTCACTCTCTGTCGTGAGGTGGTCGGTTTCACAACATGGCCTTCTGAATAATTCTGAGTAACTCTGACCACACCGCGCGCCATATATTGTAAGAACTGCATGATACCCTGACCAATGAAATGCTTCCTCATTCGGTTGTTTACAAAACGTACTGGCCTAACAACGGAGTCTCTCCATCTGTGTAACATTGTTGGAGTTGGAATTTAAATACCGACTTATGAAAGAAGTACAGCATGGAAGAGGTACGTCACAGACATTAGTTGATGATGATAATGTAGTGCAATTCAGAGAGTCTAGGCAACTTCATTTTCAGTGAATGACAAATTCAGTAACTATAGAACTAATTTTGATATTCTAACAAAGAGTCTACAACCAGATGAAGTTCAGCCAGAAAGAAAGATCAATGATAGGAATTTTAAAGACAATAGCTAGTCGTGTATATTTCATCAGTGTTTTATTTATTTAAATATTGTAATTGAATTTTATTTTCATTTTCAAGCTTTTCAAACAGAAAAAAAGAGACTGTATAATTAAATTGTAAATATTTACTAGCAGACTTACTTAATTATTCAAGTTGAGTTCAAAGTTTTGTTGGTAAATAATGTACTTAATCCCCTAGCAGAGTCAAATAATAACAATAATTATAATATTAACAGAGGAGGATCTGGAGAGGGAGCCCATACAAACTTAGAGTAATACATTACCATCTTCACTAGGAACTTATACAGCTTGATCCTACCTTGGTTGTCTACACACCCTTACTCTTTTCAGGGAAGGGGGTATGATAAGACCAGACTCTTATCTGGCACTATCCTGGTATCACCTGATACAACTTTGTGTCCAGGATACCTTATTAATTTCAATAACATCTACCCTCTCGCGACACTCTCTTACCCTAGGAATGACAGAACTGCCTGGGAAGGCTATAAATATGGTTTCTCAATGTATATCCTAGCCATCATGAGGGTATTCATCTAATCTCTTGTTTCACCGGTTCTTGCCTGGATCTTGTCATCAGTTCCATATTAGTGATCTTGTCATACCACTTCAATCTTTTTATTCTGCGCAAGCACTCATTTACGAACGTCTAGCTTTTTTGCAAATACAGGCGGGTTTTAGACAAGGCAGAGTTACGAGAGATCACATTTTTAATGTGAGAAACATCCTCGAGAAATGCAGAGAATACAATGTAGATATTCATGCCTGTTTTGTAAATTACACCAAGGCCTTCGACTGCGTACAACATCAGAAACTATGGAACATCATGAGAGACATGGGGTTTCCGGCGCATCTGATTCATCTAATTGAAACACTATACCATGAACAACAAGCAGCTGTCAGAGTAGCGGGGGAAACATCAGGATGGTTTGAGGTGAAAAGGGGAGTAAGACAGGGTTGCATCCTCTCTCCATACTTGTTTAACATCTATGCTGAAAATATAATGAGAAATGTTCGGAGTGACCAAGAATGTGAACATTGCGATCCGTTCACAATTGGTGCAAATGCGACCCCAGAACTCAGGTACGCAGATGACACAGTTATTCTTTCAAACAGTGCCAAGAGACTGGAACAGTTAATCCTGTCTGTCAAAAGACACCGTGAGGATCAGAACCTTTTTCTGAACACAAAAAAAAAAAAAACAAAAAAAAACAAAGATAATGTCCACAGACAAAACAAGATACCAACCAACAATTACCATCAATGATGAGGACATTGAAAATGTCACAAATTTTGAATATCTTGGCTCCATAATTAACAACAATGGAGACTGCTCAAAAGAGGTCAGAAGGAGACTGGCCATAGCAATGCAGAGGTTAAATAAATTAAAGAACCTATGGCATAACCTCAACAAATAAATAAAAGTAAAACTTCTGAGAACGTGCATCTTTCCGATAGCAACATATGGATGTGAATCATGGACCATTACTCAAACATTATAGAAAAAAATCGAATCTTTCGAAGCAAAGTGTTACAGAAAAATTCTCAGAATATCTTGGACCAAGAGGAAGAAAATATAGACATCCTACACGACCTGAACATCGAGGAAAACTGGCTCATAAACAATATCATATCCCGGAAACAGAAATATTTTGGCCACATTAAACGTCATAGTGGCTTAGAGAGAGCAGTGATGGAGGGTATGGTACCTGGAAGGCGAGGCAGGGGCCGACCAAGACGACGGTGGACACAGGACATTGAAGACACCTTGAACATGACAATGGAGGAGGCAGGAGGGCTGGCTAGAGATCGAGAGTCTTTCAGGCGGGCTGCGATGAGAGCGACGTTCTGCAAAGGACATGCTACATGATGATGAGCTTTTTTTTAAATTTTTTTGCTGTTTTTGCTGTTCTCAATGTTTCAGAGCCACAGAATAGCACTGATTTCCCATTTGAATTGAAGATTTGAACATCACAGCCAATATTTAATCTTACATTGCTCTGCCATCTGATCAGAATATTCTGAGTACACCCTCTTAACAATGATAACGCAACTCTGAAAAATGCTGCATTTGTGATACATTGATTACTTGTCAGCACCCCGTGGGATACAGCCCTTCAATAAATTTAACCCAAGCCTTAAAGTTCTGTCATATCGGTTCTAGGCCCTTCCGTGCACTCGTTGCTCCCTTCAAGTATATGAAATTCCTTTGTTCATGTATTTTTTTTACCTGTGGTCTGTCTCTCTGTTTCTCTTGCCCTGGGGGTACCAGAACAAGGACTACTATGCAATACTATCAGCTAGTTTTTTTTTCAACGTGGGTCCTATCCACTGCCATCGTCTTCGCCTCACAGCGGTGTATCCCATTTGAACTAGTCTGATTACTTCCATCAGTTCCACTTGGATGACCTCATACCATCTCGTTTCTTTTGTTCTTGTACATTTTTAGATAGGTTAGAGATTTAGTTGGTCCCGTCTGAGTAGAGTAGAAGGTGGGGGTATATGAGAAAGAAAGGTGTTAGAATAGATTCCACGAGTGAATAGATTAAGGTGAAGATCTGTCTCTGGAATGAGTGGTTTCTCTAGTCCAGCCTATCTATACGACTATCTTTTGGTATCAGACAATCTGTCAAACCTCCCTATACGTATAATTATAAGTTCAGTACTCACACACACACAATTATGTGACAACAAGACACACAAACGTGAAAACTATGGTAAATGGATATGGGTCTGACCTACACACTAAATTAAGTTTTGTTTAGTTTATTATCACTTAAACTTTACAACATCAAACATATATAAATCAATATAATCATGTTTACAGACATAGGAAAATAACCCAATAACTGCCCTCTCCCCTTGTTGAGGAAACAAGATTCCCAAGGGAAGTTAATAACCCAAAAGGTCAAAGATCAACACTAGGGTATAGCATAGACAGTAAAGAAAAGAACAAGTTTCCACTAAAATGCTATCCAGTAAAAAAATAAACAATAGTTAAAAAACAGAAGTTTGCAGGTACAATGTTTCCTGTAACAAAAGAAAATATTTCACTCTCTCTTTCTGTTATACGTTGCCACTCATTCGCTCCTTACCTAATCTGGTGAAACAATCTTTTGGAAGAATAATCCATGACTGTGCATATAAAGTCCAGTAGTTGGTATAATCCGAATTGGGTTCCAGTCCCTCCAATAATAATTAAATTTTACACGGGGAACGCCTAATTTAGTGGTAGATTTCTGGATACACAATTGTCACCTAGAATAGTAATGCCGGAACTCTCTAAGATCACCTCCTTCCCAGTAAACAGCAGCAAAACGTATGATGGCTAAAACTGTTAATAATGATGATGATGATAATCCTATCGGCTTGCTCTGGGGTGAGTGCCGATTATGAAACAGCGTATTCTCCTGGATAAAATCCACTTGGGTAAACGACTGTCAGATGTCAGGAAAAATGTTATGTATATTGCCACAGCGGGCTGATAAAATTGAATGCAAAAAAATCTGGGTATTTTGTAAGTGCCGTTACTCAAATTTACAGTTAAAAAAATGTTAGTGTGTCGCCTTGGCAATTCCAGTTCACACCGGTACGGGGACGAACGCCAAGGAAAAACGACAAATATTATTCCTTCAGTAACTGAGGAAAGGACCACAATAGAAAACCGCTGGCCGCTGGGTTTTGATCAAGCACTATATTAGGAAGAAAACAAAACATTTATGACTACGCGCCCTTAACAAATATCGCCTGTCATTACTAGCTAGTTGATTGTCGGCGTCTATCGTTTTTACACATGATATTAAATGCTAGTCACTATATAATTACACACAATGAAATATAATGCGCATTCTACTCTGTCACTTTATCCGTCACTCATAGCATTTTACTTAGTCAGCTAAACCGTATCTTCTGGTCTAAAAAAATGGTTGATGGATTTTTACATTTAGCTGAACAACTGGTAAGAAAATATCTACGCGTTTGCTATTTCGCTAGTCTTAACGCTAGGGACTCACAGTGAATAAAAATGGTAAAACTTCAACACATTTAACACTTAAACACAACTTATATTATTACCAGAAAACAGAATAATCCCCACGAAGGCTATTAACGCACTATTTCACATAGGTTTTAGCGTACGCGTTTAGATTATCCTAAATTTCCTGAGAGACCTGATAACTGACTTGGAGAGAACGCAGTATATATACAGATTTTGTGCAATATCTCTAAAAGATGTGACAATTCACACCTTCGACGTAGCAGGGAAAATCAACGAGCTTGGCTTCCGAGATAAAGGATTCTACGGTTCGCCTACTCGCGATGCCGAACAACATCAAAAGACATGCCGTGCAAATGGGCCTTCTTAGATTTCGTCCCCCTGCCGTAGATCAAATACTAAAGTCCCCTGAAAATGTCGGACATAAAGGTGGTCGGGAAGTATTATTATCGCCCTTGAATTTGCTACCGAGTTTGATTTTTTCCCCACGTGCTTTCTGTCACTATCCGATGACTGGCACATCAGCTCGCGTGAGAACTCAGGTAAACAGACCGGTTCGCTCCCCTGTTATCTGGCATGTTGCAAAAATAGGTAAACAACTCGTTAGCGCAAGAAAGACAGGAAAAATAGGCGTGGCTTTAAAAGTGAGTCAACAGACAGCGAATTGCGTGGTTTTGCCTTCGCAAAACATAAACACTAACTGAGGCAGCAAAGGTGGTCGGATCTCCGTGGCTATATTTACATTACACGTCACAGTTCTGTGCATGTATGAAAGTCTACATGTGTCTGGTTATTTGTCATAAATAATCATCATCAGTTCCCTTTCGCTTCATATGAAGCATGGGCGCCACCAGGCAGCTGGTCCCCATTGCAAGAAACTGCACATGTTGTTATTGTTATTGTTGAGCAGAATCGACGTTACTGCACTCCTGGCAAACCCATAGGTGCTGAAATCTCCCTCAGCAAATGTCGAAATGTATGAATGCTAATTGTTACTGTTGCGCGCGGGTTGTATACACGCCGGATGCATTCTCTCATACGTCCATCCCTGCTGGTCTTACGTTTGATGCACATACAAATTCATGAGCTCTTTGTACTGGTGGGTTTTGTAGCCATTTGTTTTACATGATAGAGTTGCCATTCCCACGCACAGCCTCATATTAGTCACCACTTTACGACACGCTTGATGTAGGAGTAGTCTTATTCTTTCTTTGTATCCCCAGCCCAAAGACCCCCCTCCTCTCCTCCCCCCCCCCTTTTCCCCCCATGGAACCTCACCGGGCAGTTTTGATAAATGGCATGTGTGAATTCTGTACAAAAGAATTCCTGGCTTCTGAAAGATAAGGAAATGCTAAGCAGTAAATGAACTGCAAATGTATACTAGCCAGAAGGTTCTGTGGTAGAACCGAATTTCCAAATTGATGTAAACGTGTTTCCAACCAAATCCACATAAAAAACAAGATGGATCACGTTAGAAAAACAAGACAAAAATCTGCCTTCACGAATCAAGATTTGCAAAATTTCCCCTTCTGTTGCAGCATGTCACGCGTTTTTCGGCTTTTTAATCCCGAGCTTAGAGTCGGCGTGAAGTTGGCAAGCTACTTCTCAACCGCTGGCATGCGAGCAAGGATTAATTGCTTGGGTGGATGAGGCAAGGATTAATTACTTGGGTGGATAGACGCATAAATAAATGTCCTGGAGGAACAGATCCTTATTGCATTCCATTATTCAACTGTCCTAATGACAACTAACGTCACAAAAAACTAGCCAGCACATGACTTAAATAATAATGGTAATGTGAGTGAAGGGTTAGAGACTTCACTATGTTAGGTCCAGCTTTAAAAAGCGAGGTGACAAATTCTCTCCCTCGCTGAATTTGCCTTCCCTAACTCAAAGGCAGAACAGGACAGAACCCATTTATAAGCTGTGTACATTTGAACTTGACGCTACTAGGAGTAAATTGTATTTATTAAATAAATCATTAAAAAACTATACTAAACAACTATATTCATAAATAAATATATTTGTGCTATTATTTTATAGTAAATAGTTAACATCAAAAAATTAGACTATATTTGTTGTCAATTTACTATAGTTGCTGTTTGTTGTCAGTTCTTGTTTGCCAGTTCTTGTAGTTGTTTGTTGCCAGTTCTTGTAGTTTTTTTGTTGCCAGTGCTTGTCGTTGTTTGTTGCCAGTGCTTGTAATTGTTTGTTGCCAGTTCTTGTAGCTGTTTGTTGCCAGTTCTTGTAGTTGCTTTGTTGCCAGGTTTTGTAGTTGTTTGTTGCCAGTTCTTGTACTTGCTTTGTTGACAGGTTTTGTAGTTGTTTGTTGCCAGTTCTTGTAATTGTTTGTTGTCAGCTCTTGTAAGAGTTAGTTGCCAGTTCTTGTAGTTGTTTGTTGTCAGCTGTTGTAATTAACGTATGTTGCAAGTTCTTGTAGCTGTTTGTTCCCAGTTCTTGTAGTTACTGTCTGTTGCCAGTTCTTGTTGTTGTTGTTTGTTGTCAGCTCTTGTAGTTGTTTGTTGTCAGCTCTTGTAGTTGTTTGTTGTCAGCTCTTGTAGCTGTTTGTTGCCAGTTCTTGTAGTTGTTTGTTGTCAGTTGTAGCTGTTTGTTGTCAGTTGATGTTGTTTGTTGCCAGTTCTTGTCGTTGTTTACTTGCCAGTTCTTTTAGTTGTTTGCTGTCAGTTCTTGTAGCTGTTTGTTGCCAGTTCTTGTAATTGTTTGTTGTCAGCTCTTATAGTTAACGTATGTTGCCAGTTCTTGTAGTTGTTTACTTGCCAGTTTTTGTAGTTGTTTTTTGCCAGTTCTTGTAGCTGTTTGTTGTAAGCTCTTGTAGCTGTTTGTTGCCAGTTCTTGTAGTTGTTTACTGCCAGTTCTTGGAATTGTTTGTTGTCTGCTCTTGTAGTTGTTTGTTGTCAAATATTGTAGTTGTTTGTTGTCAAATATTGTAGTTGCTTGTTGCAAGTTTTTGTAGTTGATTGTTGTCAGCTCTTATAGTTAACCTATGTTGCCAATTGTTATAATTGTTTGTTGCCAGCTCTTATAGTTAACCTATGTTGCCATATCTTGTAGTTGTTTGTTGCCAGTTCTTGTAGTTGTTTGTTGTCAGCTCGTGTAGTTGTTTGTTGTCAGATCTTGTAGTTGTTTGTTGTCAGATCTTGTAGTTAACGTATGTGGACAGCTCTTGTAGCTGGTCGTAGCCAATTCTTGTAGTTGTTTGTTGCCAGTTCTTGCCTGTTTTTGTAGTTGTTTGTTGACAGTTCGTGTCTGTTCTTGTAGTTGTTTGTTGACAGTTCGTGTAGTTGTTTGTTGCCAATTCTTGTAGTTGTTGTCAGCTTTTGTAGTTAACTTATGTAGCCGGTTATTGTAGTTGTTTGTTGTCAGCTCTTGTAGCTGTTTGTTCCCAGTTCTTGTAGTTGTTTGTTGTCAGCTCTTATAGTTAACGTATGTTGCCAGTTCTTGTAGCTGTTTACTTGCCAGTTCTTGTTGTTATTTTGTTGCCAGTTCTTGTAGCGGTTTGTTGCCAGTTCTTGTAATTGTTTGTTGTTAGCTCTTATAATTGTTTCTTGTCAGCTCTTGTAACTATTCTTTGTCAGTTCTTGTAGTTGTATGTTGTCAGCTCTTGTAGTTGTTTGCTGCCAATTCTTGTAATTGTTTGTTGTCAGCTCTTGTAGTTGTTTGTTGCCAGTTCTTGTAATTTTTTGTTGTCAGCTCTTGCATCTGTTAGTTGCCAGTTCTTGTAGTTGTTTACTTTCCAGTTCTTGTAGTTGTTTACTTGCCAGTTCTTGTAGTTGTTTACTTGCCAGATCTTGTAGTTGTTTGTTGCCAGTTCTTGTAGCTGTTTGTTGTAAGCTCTTGTAGCTGTTTGTTGCCAGTTCTTGTAATTGTTTGTTGTCAGCTCTTATAGTTAACGTATGTTGCCAGTTCTTGTAGTTGTTTACTTGCCAGTTCTTGTATTTGTTTGTTGCCAGTTCTTGTAGCTGTTTGTTGTAAGCTCTTGTAGCTGTTTGTTGCCAGTTCCTGTAATTGTTTTTTGTCTGCTCTTGTAGTTGTTTGTTGTAAAATATTGTAGTTGTTTGTTGTCAAATATTGTAGTTGTTTCTTGTCAGTTCTTGTAATTGTTTGTTGTCAGCTATTATAGTTAACCTAATTTGCCAATTGTTGTAGTTGTTTGTTGTCATCTCTTGTAGATGTTTCCTCAGTTCTTGTAATTGTTTGTTGTCAGCTCTTGTAATTGTTTGTTGTCAGCTCTTATAGTTAACCTATGTTGCCAATTTTCGCTGTTGTTTTGTTGTCAGCTCTTGAAATTGTTTGTTGTCAGCTCTTATAGTTAACCTATGTTGCCAATTGTTGTAGTTGTTTGTTGTCAGTTCTTGTAGCTGTTTCATGTCAGCTCTTGTATTTGTTTGCTGTCAGCTCTTGTAGTTGTTTGTTGTCAGCTATTGTAGTTAACGTATGTTGACAGTTCTTGTAGCTGTTTGTTACCAGTTCTTGAAGCTGTTTGTTGCCAGTTCTTGTAATTGTTTGTTGTCAGCGATTGTAGTTAACGTATGTTGACAGCTCTTGTAGCGGTTCGTAGCCAGTTCTTGTAGTATTTTGTTGCCAGTTCTTGTAGTTGTTTGTTATCAGCTATTGTAGTGAACGTATGTTGACAGCTGTGATGTATAATGGAAATATAGCCTACAGTAATCTCACAGCCTTTGTAATCCCGTTAGCGTTCTATGATTTGTAGCAAAACCATGCATTTTTCTACCTGCGTTTAATTACACAAGCTCAGTTTTAGTCCTACCTCTTTTTCTGTGAACACGAGCTAACGCTATGTTTACAAACTGCATGAGCTGCTAGTCATAACATGTAGCGAATCAGGTTTGTTTATCGAGTCTTCTCACGCGAGCTTATCTGTCAATAATACGATACCTGACAGACCACACGTGAAGAACTAAAGACCCTTTGAAGTTCGTACTCAGGGTAGCCAAGATTTTCCTGAGTGCACTTTGATGTCGAGCCACCGGCAAAAATCTTCGAAAGACCCGTTACCCGTATAAGTCTTTTGATGTCGATTAGCAACGCCCGACAGAGTGACCGTAAAGCCTTTAACTGGGGAACTCTGTTCATGATTCTCTCGATCCACATGTTAATGTGAAAAGAAACATCATCTATAGATCATAGAAACATGATGATATATAAACTGTGTTTTCTTAAACCTGCTATCAGTTGTCACTCAGAATTTTTGGATATTCTAAGCACATAGTCTAGAACCATTGTGGAAGATGTGTTAATAGCATTCGTGTGGATCTGTTCATTGTGATTCTTCGGTAATAGAAATTAGTGTTACAAATTAAAAGTGTTAAGATTTTACCATTATAATTCACTTGGATTTTTTAACTGTTAGAACTAGTGAAATAAATAACGCGTAGCTATTTCATACCAGAGGTTTAGTTATAATGTTAATTTTCACCACCCGCTTTCTCACACAAGAAGAGACGGTTCTAGTTGACTAATTTATATGTTAGGCGCGACTGATAGTGACAGAAAAGAATTCACGTTTTATTTCATTGTGCGTATTTATTATAAGTGCTTAGTATTTAATACCATACGATGACTAAGAGACGCCGACAATTTAATAGCTATTAACGACAGGCGATATTTATGTAAGTGCGCGTATGGATAATTGAATAATAATTAACATTGTGCCTGAAATCTCAGCGCTAGCGAAAGCTGACCGTATAGGCTAAAGACACCGTTTGCCTTTTAAATTTAACCAGGCATGACGGAATAGATAAGAGATCGTCTTGTCCCCGTCTGTGTGCATATATGTAGCTATATAGAATAGTAGCATTTTTTAAATAAATGTTCTTTATTCCTAGCAGACCTGATCACAAGGGCGTCCAGCGGTTTTTTCGGTCTTTTCTTCATTTACTGAGTGGTTAATGTTGTCTTTTCTTGGCTTGTGCATCACCAATTTCATTGGGGAGCAAGGACTTGCCAACGATACATGAGAAACATTTTAACTGGAAAATTTAAACTGGACTTACCAAACTCAGCAATATTTTTTCATTTTTATCAGCCCATTGGGGAATACAAAATAACAACTATGCTCCCGATCTCTGACAGTCGTATCCATGTGGATTTATCCAGAAAGTTACGCTGTTTCAGAATCGACACTCTACCATAGAGCCAGCCGATAGGATTTACCATCGTTTATTTATTTTTTTTTTTGCGTACGCCCGCTAATACTCGAGGCGAAATCTCAGGTTATTATTTTATGTCTAACCTGACATTGATTTTACGTGAGTATCCCTTTATTTCTTGTACAGAGACAGGTGTCCCTCGCCATTCAGGCAAATACTCGCCGATTTCGGAGGTACCCATTGCAGCTGGGTCGGCTCAGGAGCCGCCAGTCCCTGGTCGACGACACTCCTTCAAATGTCCTCGCCAGGTCTCGAGTTAATCCAGTCCAAAACCCGGGCGACGAAAACACCAGAGTAGGTAAGCGTGATTGAGTGGCCACTGAGTGACAGAGAGAGTGAATATTTTTCTTTGTTACAGGAACTTCACCAACCTGGGATTTTGCTTAAACTTGTTTACTTACTGGGTACCATTTAGTAGGAACTTGTTTCTTTACTGTCTATTCTGTAACATAGTGCTAACCTTTCACCTTTGGGTTTTTAACTTTTTGGGGTTTTTTTCTCCAGAGGGGGAGGGCACATTTATTCTGCTATTTCATATGTACGTAAATCTGATTTCATTTGATCTTTCTTTAGATGTTTGATGTTGTCAAGTTTAAATGATAATAAACAACAAAAGAAACTTAACTTTGTGTGTTGGTGTAGTAGTTAGCACTGTCAACTTTTAGGATTGTTTTCTTTAACGCTGATCTAACTGCATGCCTACGCCACACAGGCTAACCACTGTAGAAGTAATGTTCTTGCGATATGTAGAAGTGTGGGTGGTTATTTTATGGCACAATACATCGTTCATACCACACTCAGAAGTCAGTGAAACGTTGGAAACGACTGGTGACGTTTCACGTAGTTTAATACTGGACAATAGTGACACACGTTGATATCAGACAATTACACTGTCATATAAGCACATTTAACATCATGTAGATAGCATCAACTTATAGTATTCAACACCACGGAGACTCTGCATGTAGAACTTGGCTGCAAAACAAGCGCACAAATGGCGCGCTTCAAATGACTACAGTTCTCTGACTTCTCGTAACCAAACAGGTCATGTAGATCTTGGCTACAAAATATACCGCACGAATGGCGGGCTACAAAAGACTATTGTTCTCTGACTTCTTGTGACCAAACCGGTCATGTAGATCTTGGCTACAAAATAAGCGCCTCCTAAATGGTGGGGTTTCAAAATGTCTAATAACCGTCTCCTATATTTAATACATCTCCGCCTTCGGAGTAAGCCACCTCAATAACTAAGTTCTGGGCTACAAGATTAGATTCAAAAGGTATCTTTACCTGACTGCCGTCCAGGAATAAGACACAACACAATTTTCACATCCATGGCTTTACAGACATAAGCCAGAATTATCACTGGGGAAACGTAAATATCCTCTAACAAAAGGCTCCATTCCCCGCAAAACAGTCAGAGACCAAACGCTGAACTTCTCAGCTCGGAAACCCCAAATCGACTGCCGGAAAGACAGTCTTCTCGACCCACGCCAATCATTGCCCATGCGCAAGCCCTGAATAGAGCTTACCTTCGGACAATCCAGAACGTTCCGCGAAAACAGCGTAAGAACGCTCCCTATATGGTCAACAGAATAATACATATCCTAATATGGACATCCGAAAAATGGACATTGTCCAGACAAGGGAAATAACCACTAAATCTCACCCCGTAACAAAAATATACAACCAGTGGTTTCCTTTTGATCACAGAATACAAAAGTACAAAATCCTTATCTTAAACTAACTGTAACAGTTTACCGCACCCCCCGGAAAAAAAAGGATAACATCATTTTTTTTCGAAAACAAAATTACAATGACTGGAAAAACAAAGGATGGGCGTAAGCGTAGGCATATGTACCTACAAGTATATAAAGTCATAAACACAAGCGTATAAATAATACTAAGAAAAAGTAGTAAAGGACGACGAGTAAACAAAGACAAGATGGGATATGAAAAGAGGGAGAAACGAAAAAGACAGTAAAATTAAGACATGGTAATCAATATATAATAAACAATGCATATAATAATAATATTACCGCGTACATGACAAACTAAATTAATATACTCATCAAAACAAAAACATGATAATCTAGATAACCGGCCCACCACACATAAATGAAGCGCAGCTAGAGGGCATCAACACATATATCGCCATAACTTAAGGCAATACTGACGCACAATAGAGCGTCGGGTGAGAACAAAAAATATCTCACAACCTTAGAGAAACCATGTCCTCACAATCGCACAATGAAGTGCTGGGGAAACCCTGAAACCTATAAAGAGGGAGTTACGTAGAATCATGTGGGCAACGGGACAGTATATCTGCCATTACATTATCCGAACCACGGATAGCTCACACTGAAAAGTGAAAAGGTTGAAGAGCAATAGCATATCTAGCGGATCTTGAGCTCTTCAGAGCCTTACTTTTTATAGCCGTGAGGGCCTTTTGGTCGGTTTCTACAATAAAATGCACACCAAGAAGGAATCTCTGAAGTTTAAGAATCGCCCAGACCATAGCTAATAATTCTCAGTCTAGTACAGAGTAATTCCGTTCTGTCGCATTTAGCTTCCTAGAGACATACATCACCGGATGCAGAGTTTCAGAATACTCTTGCATCAACGCTGCCCCAATTCCTATGGATGATGCATCACTGCGAAGAACAAAAGTCTTATCTGCAGTGGGTAGTCTTAGGATAGGATGAGAAGAAAATAGATCCTTAATCATATCTAATGAGGATTGGCATTCTTGGGACCAGCGTACCGTATTAGGTGACCCCTTCTTCAATAGTGTAGAGAGAGGTGCAGTGATAGATGATAGATTAGGAATAAATCTACCGTAGAATTGTATTAAGCCTAAGAGGCTACAGACTTGCTTCTTTGTTTTAGGAATAGTGATATTGAGAATTTTAGAGCTGTTGTCGTCTTCCGTCCGTAAGAGACCATGACCAACACGATGACCCAAAAAAGAAATCTCGCTAAAGCCAACAAAGGCTTTAGACGGTTTGGCCGTCAAATTATGCGAGCGTAGAGTAGAAAAAAGGTCAACAAGACCTTGATAGTGATCTTCCCAGGAATCACTAAAGAGACAAATATCGTCCAAGTACGCAATGACATCAGAACGATAAGAAAGGATACGACGCATCATGCGTACGAAAGTAGCTGGGGCATTCATGAGACCGAAAGGCGTGAAGTTCCATTGGAACAGACCCCTAGGCGTAGAGAAAGCAGTAAGAGGTTTGGCGCGTTCGGTAAGAAAAGTAAAACAACTGTTGCGTGATAATATTCTCGCAATTAAGTTTTACATTTGGTAATAAAACGCTAGTTTGGTATAACGCTAAGTTGCAACAAAATGTGACTGGATGTAGATTCAGTAGTCACTTTAGTGAGTCGGTAAGCATTTGTCTTAATCGAAGGATCTTCTATCGAATGCAGTTGAGTTTGAGCTGTGGTCGTTTTGCGCTGGACTGCGCATGCCTTGTATTGCTTCTTTGTCGATCGGTTTACGACCAAGACTAGGGGAGTGAGAGATTTGGAATGGCGAAAGAGATGCCTCGTTGAAGAGGGGATCTCCGGTATTTTTTGTTCTGTCAGGGATGTGTAGTCCTCTTAATGGATATTTCGTTTATTCGAGATAATACCTTTAGTGTTTCCCACATGTCGGGAGGCGTGATATTTCTGTGTATTTCATGAAAGCAAGGTAAATTGACTTTTTCATAAACTCTATCGATTTTGGGTCGTGAGCGAGTTCGATTCATAGCGTGTCGCCGAAAGTGGGGGGCACGATATGTGCTTTCGCAGCTCACATGTCGCTGCATTGTACTGCATCGGTTGAGGCATGTACCAAGGACCATTACTTGCTACTTTGTTAAATGAACTAGGTTTGAAAAACCTTTATTATCTAGAGGATATTTTTGAGGACATTATTTATACTTCGGCAGACGTGTCTGTCTTGCTGAAGTCAAACTAAGGAGAGTGAACTGATCTCATACATCTGGTTATCTCCTGGCTGTTATAGAAAAGGATGGAGTTTTCCACCTGATTACATTTACAGCACTATGAAATATAACATGCATCTGACTCATCATTGTAATGCTGTCTACCGTTTATTGCTGTATTGAATGTTGCTGTGATAATGACTGTTTGATGTGCCTACACATTTGCGTAACCATTTTGTCACTGTGGCATCCACAATAAATAATGAAGAAAAACGTCAACGGCTGTTTCAAGACTCATTGACTTTATACGTCGTGAGTTTACTGACGTCCTATGTGGATTGCCCTGTTATTGTTGCATGAACATTGTTTTGACTGAACACATCTACACACTACACAAAACCAGACATGCGGATGCCATCCATCATCATATGGCATCACGCATCAGGGAACTTGCCAGTAACCTTTGGACAAGTCGAGTTTGGTAAAGAACCTAGAATTAGAAAGCTTAATGAGTAGATCCTCTAATAAGGGCATAGGTTCGGCATCGAATTTCGTTACTTGGTTTAATTTACGATAATTGACGCAAAGACGTATTTTATTGTCTTTCTTACGAACAATAACCATAGTCTATGAGTATGATGAAGTGGATGGTTCAATTATTTTCATCTGTATCATTTGATCCAATTCTTTCTCGACCTGTGTTTGGAAGTGTAATGGAATAGGATAAGGTCGGACTCTTATAAGGTTATGATCAGTGAGTATTATGTCATGTTTAATAATTGATGTTTGCCCAGGAATGTTGGTAAGAACATCCTGAAAAGTTTGTAAAAGAGAAGAGACTTGTTGCTGTTTCTCAGCAGATAACTCTGAAGAAACAGACACATTTTCCCATGATTCTGTTGAATGCAGTGGGATTACGGCGAGAGGAAGATTCACGTCTGAGAAAGTAGACTCTTCCTCCTGAATGACCGACAAAGATGTGTAATGCCCATGCGGGACTAGCGAATCGCCCGTCGCTTCATAAATAGGTTGTAGGTAATCTGGTCGTTCATGAAATTCCGTTAGCATATTGACATGAAAAGTTTTGTGTTTTCCGTCCACATCGACGACATAGTCGACATCAGAAATTCTAGAGATGATAGTGTAAGGACCTTTCCAGGAAATAAGAAGTCTATTGCCTCTGCAAGGAAGTAATATAAGTACCTTATCAGCAGGAAATAGTTGACGCAGACATCTATTTTTATTTGCGAAATTCCTTGTCTTCTGCTTAGCAGACTCAGATGCAGAGGTAGCTTAAAGCGAAGACGATAACCGTCTTCATTGAGCTGATATTTCTTTAATAAGGCTGCTCTGACAACATCATAGTTATTTTTGTCAGGACCCTCTATCATACTTATAGTAGTCAATGCTTCACCTCTAAGTATTTCCATCAGTTGTGCAACATATTGCGACTTGTCTACCTTATGGGTTTTGCATGAAAGTTCAAATCTATTTAGGTAGAACGTTATATCGTCACAGGTAGAATTGAAAGCAGGTAATTTGACCTTATAAGAACCAGCATTTGTCTTATTAGAAGTTGTTTGATTATTTGAATCATTTTGCGAAATACCAATATTCGCCAACTTTATTTTCTATAACTCCAAAGCTAACATTTTTTCTTCGTGTTCCATTTTCTGTTTTCTCTCTTCAGCTTCTAGCTTCTGTTTTCTCTCTTCAGCTTCTAGTTTCTGTTTTCTCTCTTCAGCTTCTAGCTTCTGTTTTCTCTCTTCAGCTTCTAGTTTCTGTTTTTTCTCTTCAGCTTCTAGTTTCTGTTTTTCCTTTCTTTCTTCAGCTTCTCTGTCCATTTCTAATTTCTTTTGTGCAGCCTCTCTGTCTATTTGCATTTGCATTCTTTTTTCTTCAGCTTTCAGTGCCTTGGCATATTGAGCAAGTGCAAATTCTTCTAATTTTTCTTCAGTTTTGCCAAGGGCTTTCCCTTGCTCAATAAAGTAATCCAATGTAGACATTATTTCTAATTATGTGAGATCAATAACCTGTATAACTCACTATGTCCCAACTCAGTGGGTGACAAGTCTTTGCTCAAGAACTTGTATAATTAATTTAAATCTCAATAACACAATAAATGACCTTTATATCTATTGTGCAAATAATCTTGACAGTGCATAATAACAATGAATAATAACAACAAGCCTGACAAGCACAGGATACAAATAACAAATGAAAACGTTCGCAGGAATCAAAAGAACAATACAGCAGAACCAAAGCAAAATGTTACAAAAAATTGTAATGACAACTGCGAATAATTACAATAAGACAATGACAACACAATGTATAAAAAAGGTGTATAGAAATAAACAATAGGAAGGGGAGGCAGACAAATACAAACAAATCAAATCAAAAACTTAAGAATAGAGAAAAATATACGAAAACGACACTAACACATCTCGTCACAGCTAAATAAAAAATATCAGCAACAAAAGTCGCCTGCAATTTCCACTGTGAGAAATTTGCAATAGTCCCTAAAGAACGCTGTCGTAGGCCCTCGGTAAAGTGGGATACCCTACGACAGTCACCGCTCAACCGAACCCGCAGAAAAAGAACATATATAACATAAAAGATAGACAAACATATAACATAAAGATATGGGAAGGCTTAATTATAATACATATATAGGCACGGTCTACAATCACAAACAGCCACTTATCTTAAGCTGTCGAACAATCTCCTGGCCTCCGGGATAGCAGCAATGATGACACAGGAACTGGCCTACAAACAACAGCAAACACCGTTCAGCGAGACGAGGATCCAACGCTGAAGGGATCAGCAACTTTATGACTCAAGGCAGAGGCATCTTTCATCATACAGATACTCTATATGTAGAACTTGTAGAAAATTCGGACTGGCAACGCTGTAACTCCACTTGACTGACCTGTGCACTAAACTTTGTACTGTTGACACTGTCAGCTCTGTTGGTATCGATGACCGTGGAATGTTTCTGAGTAGGTGATGGTATAATTCATGAGCACCACGGAAAAGGTAGGTATGTGGAAGTCATATTGTGTTGAATCAATATAGCCAGTAATGCAGATGTCGTGGGTATCAGAACCCGAAACACTAGTCCACCAGTTGATAAATATTGGTGGGATTGATAAATTCTTCTTTTCCGGTGGCGTGATGATAAAGACGTATTCTTCCCTCAGACACATGTGTATGTATTTAAGTATTCTTCTTGTAGTGCGAATGTCGTTGGGGTAACACCCTGAAAACTGGTGTCCACTGTAGTAGTTAGCACTGTCAACTGTTATGATTGTTTTCTTTAACGCTGATCTAACTGCATGCCTACGCCACACAGGCTAACCACTGTAGAAGTAATGTTCTTGCGATATGTAGAAGTGTGGGTGGTTATTTTATGGCACAATACATCGTTCATACCACACTCGGAAGTCACTGAAACGTTGGAAACGACTGGTGACGTTTCACATAGTTTAATACTGGACAATAGTGACACACGTTGATATCAGACAATTACACTGTCATATAAGCACATTAAACATCATGTAGATAGCATCAACTTATAGTATTCAACATCACGAAGACTCTGCATAAAGAACTTGGCTGCAAAACAAGCCGCGCAAATGGTACGCTTCAAATGACTACAGTTCTCTGACTTCTCGTGACCAAACAGATCATGTAGATCTTGGCTACAAAATATACCGCACGAATGGCGGGCTACAAAAGACTATTGTTCTCTGACTTTTTGTGACCAAACCGGTCATGTAGATCTTGGCTACAAAATAAGCGCCTCCCAAATGGTGGGGTTTCAAAATGTCTAATAACCGTCTCCTATATTTAATACATCTCCGCCTTCGGAGTAAGCCACCTCAGTAACTAAGTTCTGGGCTACAAGATTAGATTCAAAAGGTATCTTTACCTGACTGCCGTCCAGGAATAAGACACAACACAATTTTCACATCCATGGCTTTACAGACATAAGCCAGAATTATCACTGGGAAAACTTAAATATCCTCTAACAAAAGGCTCCATTCCCCGCAAAAACAGTCAGAAACCCCAAATCGACTGCCTGAAAGACAGTCTTCTCGACCCACGCCAATCATTGCCCATGCGCAAGCCCTGAGTAGAGCTTACCTTCGGACAATCCAGAACGTTCCGCGAAAACAGCGTAAGAACGCTCCCTTTATGGCCAACAGAATAATACATATCCTAATATGGACATCCGAAAAATGGACATTGTCCAGACAATGGAAATAACCACTAAATCTCACCCCGTAACAAAAATATACAACCAGTGGTTTCCCTTTGTTCACAGAATACAAAAGTACAAAATCCTTATCTTAAACTAACTGTAACAGTTGGTCAGACCCATACCCAATTAACCGTAGTTTTTCACGTTTGTTTGTCTTGTTGCCACATAGCTGTGTGTGTGTGTGTGTGTAGTTAAACTTATATTTATATGTATAAGGAGGGCAAGGTTGTCTTATACTAAATTATAGTCGTATAGATAGGCTGGACTAGAGAAACTTACTCATTCCAGAGACATATCTTCTCCTTAAGCTATTCACCCTTGAAATCTATTTCTCACACCTTTTTTTTTTCTCACGTACTTATCCCCATCCGCTCCACTCAGACGGGACCAAAAATAACTCACAAACCTATCGGTATGACAACAGCTCTTGTAGCTGTTCGTAGCCAGTTCTTGTAGTTGTTTGTTGACAGTTCGTGTCTGTTCTTGTAGTTGTTTGTTGACAGTTCGTGTAGTTGTTTGTTGCCAATTCTTGTAGTTGTTTGTTGTCAGCTCTTGTAGTTAACGTATGTTGCCAGTTCTTTTAGTTGTTTTGTTGCCAGCTCTTGTAGCTGTTTGTTCCCAGTTCTTGTAGTTGTTTGTTGTCGGCTCTTATAGTTAACGTATGTTGCCAGTTCTTGTAGTGGTTTACGCCAGTTCTTGTAGTTATTTTGTTGCCAGTTCTTGTAGCGGTTTGTTGCCAGTTCTTGTAATTGTTTGTTGTTAGCTCTTATAATTGTTTCTTGTCAGCTCTTGTAACTATTCGTTGCCAGTTCTTGTAGTTGTATGTTGTCACCTCTTGTAGCTGTTTGTTGCCAGTTCTTGTAGTTGTTTGTTGTCAGCTCTTGTAGTTAACGTATGTTGCCAGTTCTTTTAGTTGTTTTGTTGCCAGCTTGTAGTTGTTTAATTGCCAGTTCTTGTAGAATGTTTGTTGCCAGTTCTTGTAGCTGTTTGTTGTCAGCTCTTGTAGTTGTTTGTTATTAGTTCGTGTAGTTGTTTGTTGCCAGTTCATGTAGTTGTTTGTTGCCAGTTCTTGTAGTTGTTTGTTGCCAGTTCTTGTAGCTGGTTGTTGCCAGTTCTTGTAGTTGTTTGTTGTCAGTTCTTGTAACCGTTTGTTCCAGTTCTTTTAGTTGTGTGTGGCCAGTTCTTGTAAGTGTTTGTTGTAGCTCTTATAGTTAACGTATGTTGCCATTTCTTGTAGTTGTTTACTTGCCAGTTAATGTAGTTGTTTTGTTCCCAGTTCTTGTAGTTGTTTGTTCTCATCTCTTGTAGCAGGTTGTTGCCAGTTCTTGTAGTTGTCTGTTGTCAGTTCTTGAAGTTAACGTGTGATGCCAGTTCTTGTAGCTGTTTGTTGCTAGTTCTTTTAGTTGTTTGTTGTAGCTCTTATAGTTAACCTATGTTGCCAATTCTTGACGTTGTTTTGTTGTCAGCTCTTGTAGTTGTTTCTTGTCAGCTCTTGTAGTTGTTTGTTGTCAGCTATTGTAGGTAACGTATGTTGATAGCTCTTGTAGCTGTTCGTAGCCAGTTCTTGTAGTTGTTTGTTGTCAGTTCTTGTAGTTGTTTGTTGTCAGCTAATGTGGTTAACTTATGTTGACAGCTCTTGTAGCTGGTCGTAGCTACTTCTTGTATCAGTTTGTTGCCAGTTCTTGCCTGTTCTTGTAGTTGTTTGTTGACAGTTCGTGTAGTTGTTTGTTGCCAATTCTTGTTGTTTGTTGTCAGCTCTGGTAGTTAACGTATGTAGCCAGTTCTTGTAGTTGTTTGTTGTCAGCTCTTGTAGCTGTTTGTTCCCAGTTCTTGTAGTTGTGAGTTGTCTGCTCTTACAGTTAAAGTATGTTTCCAGTTCTTGTTGTTGTTTACTTGCCAGTTCTTGTAGTTATTTTGTTGCCAGTTCTTGTAGCGGTTTGTTGCCAGTTCTTGTAATTGTTTGTTGTTAGCTCTCTTATAATTGTTTCTTGTCAGCTCTTGTAACTATTCTTTGCCAGTTCTTGTAGTTGTATGTTGTCAGCTCTTATAGTTAACGTATGTTGCTAGTTCTTTTAGTTGCTTGTTGTCAGTTCTTGTAGCTGCTCGTTGCCAGTTCTTGTAGCTGTTTGTTGTCAGCTCTTGTGGTTGTTTGTTGTCAGCTCTTATAGTTAATGTATGTTGCCAGTTCTTGTAGTTGTTTACTTGCCAGTTCTTGTAGTTGATTTGTTGCCAGTTCTTGTAGTTGTTTGTTGTGTTGAGGACTGTTTCGCGGTGTGAAGTAGCTTGGATATTTTGTTTATTTTGGTATCGAAGTTTTTGCACCGCGGAACATCCGCTCATTATGAGTACATTTTCACATACCATTGTTGATGATGATTGTTGATGTTTGAGAAGGACTGATATTAGGGTTCATAAACAGTCACGACATGACGGCTCATGAATGCACGGGCTAACGACTGTTCACAACGATTGTGTATCTGTTTTGACGACGTTGGTAGAACAAAGAGACAGTCAGCGTGATTTTCGCTTTTGAGCGAACTAGAGGTGTTCTGCCCTCTGGAGGTGTGTGCGTGTTTGTGACCCAGGCCATTCTATTCATGTATATGGAATAATTTTTGATTTTGTATATCTCAAAGTGAGAATCCTATTTCAGTTGGATAGATTCATGTAAGCTCAAGGTAGGAGCTGTGTAATTCACTCAGTGATGGCTGATTGCAGTATGTCCGTTCGTTAGAGAACAGTTATACATAACGAAGTAAATTATCTTCAGAGAAACTACGGTTTCTAAAAGCTTGGGACCTGTCTCGTGACAGTCCTATAAACTACGAGAGCGTATTCGCCCGTGAACAGAGGCTCAAGGTAGCCAATTCGTTATTTACAAGTCAATGACAGACTTACGTGTGCTATCCGCACAACATTCATTACATTTCTTACTAGAAATCACTAGCAGGATTTCTGAAACGCCAAGCATTCATATTGATATGAGAAAGACGTATCTTGTATATTGATTAGAACTGTAATGTGTCGTGTAATTGGAATATCATGTATCACGTAATTAAATTGTAGAAGTCGTCTATGCCAGGCGTCCGAGAACATTTTATTTAAATATGGTGTTCCAGAAGTGTTGTACAGTCTGTAATATTGTGGGCATTGCTTAGTTTCACAGAACACCTCACAACACACCATCAAGTCAAGAGAAGCCATCAACAATCAACAAGAAACCCTACATACCACTCACTAACACAAGACGGGAAGATTCACACCACCTTCTCAACATTAAAATTTAGTAAAGAACCCCGCAACGGCTGTCAGCTCTTATAGTTAACGTATGTTGCCAGTTCTTGTAGTTGTTTTGTTCCCAATTCTTGTAGTTGTTTTGTTGCCAGTTATTGTAATTGTTTTATTGCCAGTTCTTGAAGTTGTTTTGTTGCCAGTTCTTGTAGTTGTTTTGTTGCCAGTTCTTGTAGTTGTTTTGTTGCCAGTTATTGTAATTGTTTTATTGCCAGTTCTTGAAGTTGTTTTGTTGCCAGTTCTTGTAGTTGTTTTGTTGCCAGTTCTTGAAGTTGTTTTGTTGCCAGTTATTGTAGTTGTTTTGTTGCCAGTTCTTGCAGCTGTTTTGTTGCCAGTTCTTGTAGTTGTTTTGTTGCCTGTTCTTGTAGTTGTTTTGTTGCCAGTTCCTGTAGTTGTATTGTTGCCAGTTCTTGTAGTTGTTTTGTTGTCAGTTCTTGTAGTTGTTTTGTTGCCAGTTCTTATAGTTACTGTTAGTTGGCAGTTCTTGTAGTTGTTTTGTTGCCAGTTCTTGTAGTTCATTTGTTGCCAGTTCTTGTAGTTGTTTTGTTGCCAGTTCTTGTAGTTGTTTTGTTGCCAGTTCTTGTAGTTGTTTTGTTGCCAGTTCTTATTGTTATTGTTTGTTGCCAGTTCCTATAGTTACTGTTAGTTGCCAGTATTTATATTTACTGTTGGTTGCCAGTTCTTATAGTTACTGTTAGTTGCCAGTTCTTATAGTTACCGTTAGTTGCCAGTTCTTATAGTTACTGTTAGTTGCCAGTTCTTATAGTTACTGTTAGTTGCCAGTTCTCATAGTTACTGTTGGTTACCAGTTCTTATAGTTACTGTTAGTTGCCAGTTCTTATAGTTACTGTTAGTTGCCAGTTCTTGTAGTTATTTTTTTGCCAGTTCTTATAGTTACTGTTAGTTGCCAGTTCTTGTAGTTGTTTTGTTGCCAGTTCTTACAGTTGTTTTGTTGCCAGTTCTTGTAATTGTTTTGTTGCCAGTTCTTGTAGTTGTTTTGTTGCCAGTTCTTGTAGTTGTTTTGTTGCCAGTTCTTGTAGTTGTTTTCTTGCCAGTTCTTGTAGTTGTTTTGTTGCCAGTTCTTGTAGTTGTTTTGTTGCCAGTTCTTTTAGTTGTTTTGTTGCCAGTTCTTGTAGTTGTTTTGTTGCCAGTTCTTGTAGTTGTTTTGTTGCCAGTTCTTGTAGTTGTTTTGTTGCCAGTTCTTGTAGTTGTTTTGTTGTCAGTTCTTGTAGTTGTTTTGTTGCCAGTTCTTGTAGTTGTTTTGTTGCCAGTTCTTGTAGTTGATTTGTTGCCAGTTATTGTAGTTGTTTTGTTGCCAGTTCTTATAGTTATTGTTTGTTGGCAGTTCCTATAGTTACTGTTAGTTGCCAGTATTTATATTTACTGTTGGTTGCCAGTTCTTATAGTTACTGTTAGTTGCCAGTTCTTATAGTTATTGTTAGTCGCCAGTATTTATATTTACTGTTGGTTGCCAGTTCTTATAGTTACTGTTAGTTGCCAGTTCTTATAGTTACTGTTGGTTACCAGTTCTTATAGTTACTGTTAGTTGCCAGTTCTTATAGTTACTGTTAGTTGCCAGTTCTTGTAGTTATTTTTTTGCCAGTTCTTATAGTTACTGTTAGGTGCCAGTTCTTGCAGTTGTTTTGTTGCCAGTTCTTATAGTTGTTTTGTTGCCAGTCCTTATAGTTACTGTTAGTTGCCAGTTCTTGTAGTTGTTTTGTTGCCAGTTCTTACAGTTGTTTTGTTGCCAGTTCTTGTAGTTGTTTTGTTGCCAGTTCTTGTAGTTGTTTTCTTGCCAGTTCTTGTAGTTGTTTTGTTGCCAGTTCTTGTAGTTGTTTTGTTGCCAGTTCTTGTAGTTGTTTTGTTGCCAGTTCTTGTAGTTGTTTTGTTGCCAGTTCTTGTAGTTGTTTTGTTGCCAGTTCTTGTAGTTGTTTTGTTGTCAGTTCTTGTAGTTGTTTTGTTGCCAGTTCTTGTAGTTGTTTTGTTGCCAGTTCTTGTAGTTGATTTGTTGCCAGTTATTGTAGTTGTTTTGTTGCCAGTTCTTATAGTTATTGTTTGTTGGCAGTTCCTATAGTTACTGTTAGTTGCCAGTATTTATATTTACTGTTGGTTGCCAGTTCTTATAGTTACTGTTAGTTGCCAGTTCTTATAGTTATTGTTAGTCGCCAGTATTTATATTTACTGTTAGTTGCCAGTTCTTATAGTTACTGTTAGTTGCTAGTTCTTGCAGTTGTTTTGTTGCTAGTTCTTATAGTTACTGTTAGTTGGCAGTTGTTGTAGTTGTTTTGTTGCCAGTTCTTATAGTTACTGTTAGTTGGCAGTTCTTGTAGTTGTTGTGTAGCCAGTTCTTATAGTTACTGTTAGTTGGCAGTTCTTATAGTTGTTTTGTTGCTAGTTCTTATAATTGTTTTGTTGCCAGTTCTTGTAGTTGTTTTGTTGCCAGTTCTTGTAATTGTTTTGTTACCAGTTCTTGTAGTTAATTTGTTGCCAGTTCTTGTAGTTGTTTTGTTGCCAGTTCTTGTAGTTGTTTTGTTGCCAGTTCTTGTAGTTGTTTTGTTTCCAGTTTTTGTAGTTGTTTTGTTGTCAGTTCTTGTAGCTGTTTTGTTGGCAGTTTATGAAATGGTTTTGTTGCCAGTTCTTGTAGTTGTTTTGTTGCCAGTTTTTGTAGTTGTTTTGTTGCCAGTTCTTATAGTTACTGTTAGTTGCCAGTTCCTATAGTTACTGTTAGTTGCCAGTAATTATAGTTACTGTTGGTTGCCAGTTCGTATAGTTACTGTTAGTTGCCAGTAATTATAGTTACTGTTAGTTGCCAGTTCTTATAGTTACTGTTGGTTGCCAGTTCTTATAGTTACTGTTAATTGCCTGTTCATCTAGTTACTGTTAGTTGCCGTTTCCAACAGTTACTGTTGGTTGCCTATTCTAATAGTTACTGTTGGTTGCCTGTTCTTGTAGCTACAGTTAGGTGCCTATTCTTATAGTTAATGTTTGTTGCCTGTTCTTTTAGTTACTGTTAGTTGCCAGTTCTTATAGTTACTGTTGCTTGCCTGTTCTTTTAGTTACTGTTAGTTGCCAATTCTTATAGTTACTGTTAGTTGCCTGTTCGTATAGTTACTGTTGGTTGCCTATTTTTATAGTTACTGTTGGTTGCCTGTTCTTATAGTTACTGTTAGTTGCCAATTCTTATAGTTACTGTTAGTTGCCTGTTCGTATAGTTACTGTTGGTTGCCTGTTCTTATAGTTAAGGTTAGTCGCCAGTTCTTATTGTTGGTGGGTGTTGCCTGTTCTTAACGGTGATCTTTGTTGCCAGTTCTTATAGCTGCTGTCTGTTACCAATTGTTAAAGGTGCTGTTTGTTGCCAGTTCATTTACAGTGCTCATATCTTTTTCGCCAGTCTACAAACTTTCTTACATTCTGATAATTCGACAAGGCGAAACTCTGAGAAATATTTTTAATAATAACTATCATTTTACACAAGGCAACGATCTCTGTATAGTTACATTGTACAAGTTGTATTGCCTGGAAAATGATTCACGTGCAATTAGAAAACAGATTAAGGGGGAGAGGGGGGGGGGGACAACAAAACAGAAACCAATGAAGGAAAATAGATGGTTTTTCAGAAGAATGTAAAGTTGTTGACTAAAGGAAGAAATGAATGACTGCGACAAGTTAATGAAGAAATAATATAATGAGAAAAACAAGGAGAAGACCGTCCCACCTTCACTAGAGATGAGAAGAGAAGAGTGGCGTTTAAAACATGGTAAAAACATGGAAATTAGAGGACAAGAGAAATGGATGACAGACAGACAAGATGATTGTCAGCCTGACACTCTGGCATGGGAAGAATTCCATAACAGAGTTGATTTACAGGATCAATGATCGAGATTTGTGGATAGACATAATCGCCTACGCCTATCGACACAGCACGATGAATGACAGCATCGCGGCAAAGCCCACCATGTTTGATGTTTTATAACATAAAGTTGTTGGAAAAACAGAAGAGAACCTATAATTTCTTTTTTACATGTATTTCATGTGTTTTCTGTCACTTTCCACTTTTCTTGAAATATAATCATTAGAAAAAAATACCATTATGTGCGATTACAATTAAATCAACAGACATAACACGTTCAGTTGTAAATGTGATTTTTTTTCAATTGCTGGCCTTCCCTCCCTTGCTTAGTCTCTCCCTGTCTTTGCCTGTCATTCAGTGATCCTTAAATCTCACGTTCTGTGATTCTGTCTTCTCGGATTTCAAGGTTTGTTTTTCCTGTTCCAGCGTATCTATCTATCTATCTATCTATCTATCTATCTATCTATCTATCTATCTATCTATCTATCTATCTATCTATCTATCTATCTATCTATCTATCTATCTATCTGTCTGTCTGTCTGTCTGTCTGTCTGTCTGTCTGTCTGTCTGTCGGTCGGTCGGTCGGTCGGTCGGTCGGTCGGTCGGTCGGTCGGTCGGTCGGTCGGTCGGTCGGTCGGTCGGTCGGTCGGTCGGTCGGTCGGTCGGTCGGTCGGTCGGTCGGTCGGTCGGTCGGTCGCTCGGTCGGTCGGTCGGTCGGTCGGTCGGTCGGTCGGTCGGTCGGTCGGTCGGTCGGTCGGTCGGTCGGTCGGTCGGTCGGTCGGTCGGTCGGTCGGTCGGTCGGTCGGTCGGTCGGTCGGTCGGTCGGTCGGTCGGTCGGTCGGTCGGTCTGTCTGTCTGTCTGTCTGTCTGTCTGTCTGTCTGTCTGTCTGTCTGTCTGTCTGTCTGTCTGTCTGTCTGTCTGTCTGTCAATAATCGTTGACCAGCATCTAAATTGAAACTCACAGGTACATGCACTGACCAAGCAAACGGCACAGAAAGTTTACCAGTTAGCTAAAATCAAACATTTCCTAGATGAAGATGCACGAAAATTGTTCTATATATCTCACATACACACAAACCTTGACTATTGCTCCACAATTTGGGATGGTTGGTCTATGTCCAACACAAAAAGACTCCATTCACTACAAAAGCGTGCAGTCCGTCTAGTTTCTGACAACTGCCAAATACAGAAAAGCGCTTTCTGTTCAATAAAGCTAAATTTGTTCACAAAATCCTGTCACAGAATGCTCCAACATATCTGTGGCCAATGTTCAAATACAATGAAAGACGCAGTCAACGCCTTAACAAAATACAAGTGCCCAAGTCTAGGCTTGACTTATTCAAGAAAAGCTTAGCTTACTCTGCTGCTCATCAAAGATAGTTCCAATCTTCCACATTATCTAAAACATAACAACCTCAGTCCCTATTCATACAATCGAAGACTTTTCGAATACTTTATGAGTTCTGATTATCTGCCCCCCTAATGTGATTATTTTTCCGAACAAATGATATAGTATCGAATGTAGGTTTAATGATGATGTTTGTACTTTTCAACATATTTTATTTCATGGTGATACTTAGCTTGTACTTTTCAACATATTTTATTTCATGTTTATAATTAGATACTGTGAACTTGAGTATGCTATTATTTTACCTTTACAACGTTGAAATCCTTTACATTGGTGGGTAAAATGCTTGTGAGAATAAATGAAATCAGTATAAAAGACGAGAAAGGAAGGGCAGAATGTCAGACATGGGCCTGCGTGCCCAATTCTCAACCCTTTGAAAATAAAGTTCGTTCGTTCGTTCTATCTATCTATCTACCTCTCTCTTCCTCTCTCTTAGCAAACAGCAAAGAAGTCTGGGCAGCCATTAGAACACTAACACACAAATCAAAGTCACTAAACTCTTTACCAAAAAGCTGCTTCCTCACGGCAACTCATTTTAGCAACCACTTCAAAGCAGAAATTAGCCATCTCAAGTCGACACTAAAGCCAATTGACTGCGATATTAGTAAACTGACAGCCTTCTGCAACACTGAACACACCATAACATATCTAAGACATATTCCTTTTCTAACAGTACATGAAGTTCTCAAATATATCTTGGCATTAACAAACAACAGTATCAGCAATAAGATTCTACGTTACGCTGCATCCATCATTTGCGACTCCTTGACCTATGTGTACAACCAATGTATTGCACACAACTAGATCCCCACAGCATTTAAATCTGCCAAAGTGTACCCCCTCTATAAATCTGGCTCACATAGCGATCCCAACAGTTACAGACCAATATCCCTTCTATCATCTCTTTCAAAACCACTAGAGAAACACATATATAACACCACATTTCAACACTTAACAACAAACAAACTGCTCATTGATAGCCATTCAGGTTTCAGACCCAAACATTCCTGTCACACAGCTCTCACCAAAATGGCAGACAACTGGCTGTCGAACGTAAATGATGGAAAATTAGGTGGGGCTGTTTTTGTTGACTTCAAAAAAGCATTTGACATGATTGACCACACTATCTTGGTTCAAAAGTTGGAAACCCTCAGAATAGGCCCTAATCCACTAAACATCATCAAATCATTCCTGGCAGATCGACAACAGTTAGTGCTTCAAACAACTCGACATCAGATTTCTCGAAGGTAGATATAGGAGTACCGCAGGGTTCTATTCTTGGGCCCCTACTCTTCGCAATGTTCATCAACGACCTACCACTTCATCTAAAATATTCAACATGTGACCTCTTTGCAGACGATTGTACTATCTACACTAGTGACAATGACTGCGTGGCACTTGGAATGACTCTTCAAAGCGATGTAGACAATCTAATAAAATGGAGTAATTTGAATCGAATGCCAGTAAACACAGCAAAAACGAAATCTATGTTGATTACCACCAGACAGAAACTCCTAATCTGCACCAAAAGATCGCTACAGCTACACGCGGAATCAATAAAAATTGAACATGTAACAGAACACAAAGCTCTAGGGATCACGATTGACCAGCACTTAACGTGGAACTCCCATGTACGGAATTTAACCAAACGCTTAGCTCAAAAGACGTACCAGCTAGCCAAAATAAAACACTTCTTAGACGCAGACACTAGACTATTGTTCTACACCTCACATATACAGACACATCTAGATTACTGCTCTACATTATGGGACGGTTGACCTGCTTCCACCTCGAAGAGACTGCACTCCCTGCATAAGAGAGCAGTACGTCTGATCACCGATAATCGCTCGACACCACACACAAGGACAGGAAAAGAACCCAAAATACTCTCCCTAAAAAAACGTCTTCTCCACAACAAAGCCAAGCTGACTCACGCAATTATATCTAACAATGCCCCGCCGTACCTACGATCATTGTTTCAAACCAGTAGAAGAGAGGGACAACAATTACATTAGCTACGTCTGCCCAAACCTAGGATCGATTTGTTCAAAAAGAGTCTAGCCTACTCTGGAGCCTACTTATGGAACAGCCTTCCACACCATCTAAAAAGCCTACCTACACAATATTCATTTAACAAAGCACTTTTCAAACACTTCCTCAACACTGATTATTTACCCCCATAGAAATAGCATTTGCCTGTCGTCATCTCATCCTTAGGTCAACATTTCTTTTCCTCTTCCGCTCGTTTTTTGTGAATAATTTGTTTTATATCCATGTAATATTATTATATTCACTTTAAAATATTATTATATAATGTAATGTATGTGAGAATGTACCCGCATACCACTGTACTTTAGAAATGTGAGTCGTAAGAATGTACATGCATACCACTGCACTTTAGAAATGTGAATGTTTTCGTTTGCTTAAATGGGATGATGTATATGAGAATAAGCAGATATTACATAATTTTTATTTATTTTTTTTAATTTTATTATTATATTTTGTTAACTGCTCAAAGACTTTACCTGCCACAGAAGTGCGTAAGAAAGTGTTATTATTATTTTTTCATTTTCCGCCAAGAATGTATGGATATAAGCGAGAACGTGTTTATGTAATTTTTGTATTGATGATTAATGACACATTCAAAAATACAGATTAATTGTAGACGGTTTGACCGCATGAATGAGTGTCGGTATCATCATCATCATCTCAACCCATAACCCGTCATGGGTCGTAGGGGTGCCATGGTGGAAGCATCACCACTGCTCTCTATTCTCAGCAATGCGTACAAGTGTGGAAAAACCGTGTCCTGCCCATTCTTTGATGTTATCAGCCCAGGATTTTCTTTGCCTTCCTCTTCTCTGTTTACCTTCGACTGTTCCCTGGAGGATCATTTTCGAAAGGGAGTCATGAGGAGTTATTACATGCCCAAACCAGGCACGCTTTCGACGTTTCACTATTGACAAAAGTGGTTCTTGGTGGCCTGCATAGGTGTTTATCTTCACTCTAACATAGACATTTGTTTTGTGCTCTTTATAGCAAATGCGCAAAATTCTTCTATAACATTTATGCTCGAAAGCCTGAATCCTTCGCTCCGTATCAACAGTGAGTGTCCAGCCCTCACACCCATACAAGAGAATAGATAATACATGTGATTTGTATAATTTGATCTTCACAGGAAAACTGATGTTACTTTTCCAGATCACATTCAACCTTGTCATGGCAGCTGAGGCCATCTCAAGTCTTGTCTTGATTTCTTTACTTGATCTTCCATCACTACATATAGTGGACCCGAGATATTTAAAGGTGTTAACTTCTTCTAACGTTTGCCCATTTAACGTAATATTGGTCGGAACATGTTTCTTATGGCTATTCACCAATATCTTGCTTTTTTCTATATTAATTTCCATCCCATACGTTCTTGTTACTTTCTCCAGTCTAGAGGTAAGGTCTTGAAGTTCTGATTCTGTTCCAGCTATCAGATCAATATCATCAGCAAAACGTAGATTACACAGAGGGCGGCCTCCAATCGATATGGTTGATTTATAATCGTAGAGAGCCTCCTGCATAATATGTTCTAGATATATATTAAAGAGCACTGGTGACAGGATGCATCCCTGGCGAACTCCTACAGTTGTTTTGAAAATTTTCAAATTCTCCAATGTCGTTGCTTGCAAAAACAGCACTGCTTGCGTCCTTGTATAGTGCTTCAATGATATCTATGATGTTGGTATCAAAATTGAATTTTCTCATTATTTGCCATAAGCCTTCATGCCAGACTCGATCGAAGACTTTTGTGAAATCGATGAAGTTATGGTATAAATCGCATTGATGCTGGAGATGTTTTTCGATCAGTAATCTAATATTGAAGATTTGTTCTGAGGTACTTCTTTTTGGTCTAAAGCCAGCCGGTTCCTCGGACAAGATTTCTTCTGATTTCTGTTTTATTTTGTTCAAAAGTATCCTTAACATCACTTTAGTCAATACACTTGACAAAACGCAGCCTCCAGTCCCAAGTATATGACTGCACCAACAAATATGTCCTGGGCGTATGAAACGACATCAAACATAGCTATACACCAGACACTATATCCTGGACGTGTAAAACGATAGCCAACATAGCTGTGCACCAGACACTATATCCTGGACGTATGAAACGATAGCCAACACAGCTGTGCACTAACCGTTATAACCTGGAGGTGTGAAACGATATCAAACATAGCTGTGCACTAGACACTATATCCTGGACGTGTAAAACGATAGCCAACATAGCTGTGCACCAGACACTATATCCTGGACGTATGAAACGATAGCCAACACAGCTGTGCACTAACCGTTATAACCTGGAGGTGTGAAACGATATCAAACATAGCTGTGCACTAGATACTATATCTTGGAAGTGTGAAACGATAGCCAACACAGCTATGCACCAGCAATTATGCCTTGGACTTATGAAACGATCGCAAATATAGCTGACATGGCAAATCAAGCAGATGTGTAACAAATGGCTTCAGGAAACATCTTATACTATAATGCTCGTATAATAACTTCTGAACTACGCTGGCATAACTAAGACACTAAGAACATTCTAAATGTGTCTATAGCAGTGCATACACTTCGCGCACAGAACACAATTTTGAAGTTCAGCTTCAAACCATAACCTTCCTCGAATATCATTTTCCGTCCTTCCAACTGTATTCACCTTTTCACGAGCTAACCCCAATCGCACTTACACTCAAAACACAACGCGTACCCCTAAAATATGATCAGACTCTACAGAGTTTCAAACACTATTCAGACATAAAAATAAAGCTAAAACTATGGTTTAACTTAACTTGGTAATCACACACCATAACAAGCTGAGAGACATTCAACCACATCAGTCACTCCATCCTACACTCACACAAACACACGCCCCGTGACAATAATGATCATTAGCCTTCAGTTTCCGTGTAGGTCTCAACAATTTCACGCTCACCCTTTCCAATCCCATGCCATCTCTTCAAGGTCTTTACGTGTCTACTTTCTCTTGTTTTTGTTTGTCTCGAACTGCCTCCTCAGGGTGTCTTCAAGCTGTAATGTTTTTATTTATTCATTTACACAAAACTGAGGCAAAACACTTGTGGCTCTTGACAGTGGTTACACACACGCATACACACGCACGACTGCTTGCCTCAGGGCGCCTTAACCAAAGGGCTTAACTCTTCTTCACAATACTTAAATATCTATATAAAATGTTAGACCAGTTGCCACAGAGGCCTCCCTCTATTTCTCCAACCCTGGAGATTCCAGAAGAATGGCAGCATTGTAATGCTAACAGCTGGTTGTCTCAATGTGTGTCATAACCAACGCAGCTTCTTTTCCCCACCTCATGTTCGACTTGTGTTTTTCGGGTTCTTTCCATCAGTTCTACATTCATGATCTTGTCAAACCATTCCAATCCTGCTATTCCGTGAAAGCATCCATTTTGAAAGTCTGTAACTAACTTGGTTGTCGTTTTTGTTGTTGTCCGTGTTTCACAGCCATACAATATACTTAATAATGCGTCATTACTTCCTTACAAGAGGGCCTTCTTCTGCCTGATGGATAAATTGACATGTTGTTTGTTGAAGTTTTTGTGGTTTTAAGAGTTTTCTACAGGATGGGTTAACAGGCCACAATGCCAAAACTTTCGTTTGTCGGCTCTTACGACATGCATGGTAGGTTGCAGAGTTACTTTATTCCCCTTTTGGGACCTGGTAACACACGTACGAGACGTAATAATGTTTATGGTATTTTTGTAACGCTCGACTTCAAAAGAGAGATGATGATGATGATGATAGGAAACTCTATACGGAGCACTACAACAGGAGGCAATCTGATCATCAGAAGATCCCCCCGTCGATCAAGTGTTTCGGCCCTTTATTCTCCTTTACACTCTAGAAAAGATTGACTGGTCATGACGACTAGATCTCCCCAATTTGGCAGACAAAAAAAGACATCTCGAAGAAACTTTATAGAATCCTTTTAAAATAGATGGGAGCGGGTTCCATAAATGGGTCATGATAATACAAGTGTCTCACCCTTGTTAGATGTGCACACAAAAAAAAATCATCTCTGAAATTTAGTTTCTCATTCTACCTGGAATTTATTAAATGAAAAGCTAGTTTTAATGTGTGTAATATAATACATGTGTGTCCCTTGAATAGATGACCATTAGTGAAAACAGGTTATCTTGACAACACCTAGTCGACCTTTCAACACAGATTGTATTCAGGCTTATGAAATTAAACCCATATGGACGTAAATGCACTGGTCCAAGTATTTGCCCATGTATTAATTTCAGTGCAAACAGGTCATCTTGACAACACCACTGACCATTCAAGCACAGATTGTATTCAATCCACCTCTTCCCCTTGCACGAAATCAGCTGGTCCAACGCGTGCCCATGGGCTGTGTTATGAAAGCTTTCTTGTACTACGAGACACCTTTCTGGAAGGAACAAGGTCAGCCTACTTCAAGAACTACTTTTTTTAAATACAACAACAACAATAACAACACTAACTTTGTTTTCAGCCTCGCAACAATCCGTTAGTAATTCATCTTTTAAAATACAACAACAACAACAACAATCCGTTGGTATTTATCTTTTAAAATACAACAACAACAACAATCCATTAGTATTTCATCTTTTTAAACACTCCCTGTGGAGCATAGAGCTCGCGGCATTTCTCTCTGGGAGTTAACCAGAGTTACCCAACCAGAGTTACCCAACCAGGGTTATGGAGTTGGAAGTTGTGTGCGGAGTCTGAATTGTAACCGGAGTTGGTTACTGTGGTAAGTTGGGATTATATAAATATTTATAGGGGACTTAGTGTACTGACTGAGATCAGCTGTGAAGGTATCTGTATCTAATAAGTGTAGTGTATTACAGATGACCTTACTTTGCTACCACATTTAGACCTCAATCAGACTTATTCTAGGCTAATGTGATGACTACGTTGAATGTCTAAGGTTATGATAGGGATGAAGTGTAGTTCACAACAAGAACAGACAGATAAACACTTTTATTTAAGATTCACAACACTTTACAACACTATGACCAGCACATACATATAACACTCTAGAAGACTATCTTAAGTAAGTCAAGTGTAACTTTTAAATTATGTATTAGTTTCTTTCAAGAATAGATATCCTGATCCAACTACAGAGTGAATCAGGAATCACAATCAAATGTAAACACAATGTTTATGTACACAATTTATACAAAGGATCTGTGTCCTGATATAGAATATTATTACAATATGTGTGTAGTGTTGTTCTCTAGTATTTAGAGGTAATACTGGCTTTTGAAGCTATGTTGTTGTTTGTCATCACGACTTCATGTGTTTTTTAATGGTGGAAATAATCTTGAAGGGAGCACAGTTCCTTTTATTTTGTCAAACCATAAGTGTCCCTCTTGAATTTGTATTATAGTCACTTTTAAGGTGGGGTATATAAGGGTGAGCTGCTCTGGCCAACAAAGGAAAACTGTCTCCTCTGCTCGCTTGCTTCTCAGTTATCTTGGAATACACCACTGGTAGATATCTTGGACAAGGAGTCTGCTACCAGCCCTCTGGATCCAGCAAAACTCAGACCAGGTGCTGCTCTAACACTTCAGTACCACGGTCCCTGAAATAAGAAGGTTGTACCTCCTTCTTCAGAACTAATATATATGCTCTATTTCCACAACGAAGTACAGGACATTACAAACACCGAGTTCAGCGCTGTATGCCAACTACTAGCTTCTCATGTGACCATATACCAGTATTCCTCTCCCTAATGGCCACAACGCCTCTGCAATTCCAGCTGTAATTCCTTCTATACAATAAGATAGGTGTCATGTTACTATTTGGCAATCCCATATATGCCTATGCAGTGATACTCCTCTCCGACAAAGTTTTACATGGTGGAGCAAGATCTAGGCTTTGCCTTCTGTTTGCTACTGAACCACACACATACAGACACAATTTATCATTTCATATTCAATTTTCATACAATATATATATGTATATATATGAAATATGTCTAGCTTACCACAATTTAAGGAAATATACACTAGTACGTTGACTGGCGATGAATTCTGGCACAATTTTGATCTGCCTTATCCCAGGCTTTTATTAGAAAAATATTAGCCTGCTCTCAACGCACTGGCTTCTCATAAAGTGTATTTTCAAAAATGGCCCTGAACTGACGTTTCTATTTGACTATATCAAATGGTCTAACCAATGAGACCATGTTTACAAGAGCCTTTGAAAAAATTTACCCATCCTACCGTTTCCATTAACAACCAAAAATAGTATTTGCAGCTCGACTAATAAAGTTTCGCCTTACATATTACTACAGCCAATCAAATCGTATCTAACTTGTTGGCCTCATTTCCCCTAAAGCAGTGTTGTTCAAACAGCCATTATGAGCAAATATGATCTTGTGCTGTCAGACAACCTCACTATAGTGTGGCAGTGCCGGGGTACGCAGGGTTTACAGTTTATTTTATAGAGAGTAGGTTTGGTTGACTAGCCTTGACCGCTAGAGATATTTTTTCCTCTCCTTTGTAAGATTGGGTCACCAGGTTCGATTTTCTTCTCTTAGGTGTTGATGTAGCAAATTTAACTGAGATGGATAGATTTCTTAGCTTAATCTCAAACTGTAGAAATTCACCTTTTCAACAGCGTTCTATTTCAAACAAATCTTTTAATGTCTTTCAGCATGAAGTCAAATATCAACAAAAGTCTGGAATTCAGAACGTTTTTACAATAATAAGCACAATAAAGTTTTAACATATCATCAGATGCTTTCATCGATGCAAATAGCGCGTTTGCATCGTTATCTCATAGGCCTACTCAATTTGTCTAAGATGGGGCTAACTTTTTCTTTCCACCGTTTTCTTCCTTTGGCGTCGCTGTTCTATATTCCCCGGGGTAAATCTGAGCTATCTGATTGGTCAGGGGAAATCACCCAATTATTAGAAATGGCGTGTGGAAGCGACTCTGTCCTAAATATGTGACACTATAATTTATTATTTTCTGTTTCTCATAAAATATAAAATTATGGGGTGGTCTGTGCTTCCTCTGTCTTGTTAGAATATAGTCTGTTTTCTGAATAAAGCACGGTATACACGGCTACAATAGTATTTTGGCTATAATTTATTAAGTACTAGACCATTTGCGTAACACATATCATATTCTTTGTCAGCAAATCTTAAGGTACAAGAATATATAAGTTTAATGGGGTTAAGTGGCTTCGTTCAAAATATGTATTATTCTAGGATAGTCGTGTATTTTTTTTTTCCTCAAACCGCCACCTGTCCTGCCTTTTCGACTGTTCTGTCAGTATAAAGTCAGGATTTCAGACGTAAAACAGTATTGTGTCATGTTTCCTAATAAGCATTAAACATGTTTTTTAAAACCTTACCTCGTATCGTTAGTGTTTTTTATCACTGTTTATTTGAAATAAATCAAGCCTGCATGCCTTTCGCGTGGGGTGGCATTAATTTTTAAATCGCGAGGCGACGTGGTAGCATTGCATGCGTTCCTCCGTGCATCTCTCTCTCTCTCTCTCTCTCTCTCTTCTAAGCCCGTCTGTCTTTTAGGTTAACGTAGTGTATATAATGACATTAATGCTAGTATTATATCTAGGTCATTATGCAGTTTGCGTATCACAAGGTTTTCTAAGAAACACAGTACCAGTTTTATTTTTAGACACGCTTGTAGTTTATGCAGACGGAGCAGAAAAAGGGGATCTCTGGTTCAGCTATTATCGCGCTCTACAACGCAGGCGTACGCTATTGGGAAAGCACTGGTCTTTTACCATTCTTCTTTCTATCTATTGAATTACTTCGTTGGGCTTTACATTTATTTTCTAATTTATATATGTGGATTAGAATTTTTCACGACACCACAACAGACTGGGATACCATCTATTCAACAAGCTAAAGATAGGAACTACCGATGTGACACCGATAAAATGGCTGCTGAACATCTGCTTCAAAGTTACCCAGCATATGCGTACAGAGAAAGCACATATAGCCGACACCAGTACCATTCGTAGAAAAGCTCTACAGAGATTCAAACAGCCTCAAACTGACTACTGCTTTCTTTGAAAACATTCAAGCAGACGTCTGAGAGTGTTGTACGACGAAGAGTGCGTGAGATTGTGCGTGGCGTTAGCAACCTCATCACGTAAAACAAATTGCTACAAAAACTACCACAACAAGGGAATATGCAAGCTTTGGTGCAAGCTTCCTGCCAGGGAACTAGCTGAAGTGATGGTTCCATGTTCCATAGGGAACGAAAAAGGAATAACAAAGTCGATGATGATGAAATGGAGGGAAGGGAAACGAAATTCCCACGATCAAACGCCTGCAATTCGTGAATCGAGAAAAAGGACTGACAGGAAGAAGACAACGGACAAAAAAGAAGAAGAAAGAAAGAAAGAAAGACAGAAAGAAAAAAAGAAGAATTTTTTTTTTAAAAAGTTTTGCCTTGTTTTGGCGAGGTGTGCCTCGTTACACATAGACACAAGGCCCGTTGGTTATAGTAGGGTGCAAGTTGAAATATAAAAGACGTGAAGGTCTGGCATCTTTTTTTTTTTTTAAAGGAGAAGAAAAAAATCTGTCTGTCTGTCTTGTCACAAGATGGATTTGGGGTGACCCCTTAACGATCTCTTATTCACTACGGCAGTAATCAGTTACATTTGTTGTACGTACTGATTACATGGGATTTCCGGTGGAATCGACACATTTGATTGTCTCTTATCTAACAGACATTCGGTATTTACAACCATTTGACACTCCTTGTGGGTGATAATGTATCACGTTAGATGGGCGTTTCACAGCTTTGCTGAGATTAAGCGCAGGTAAACCCAAATGGGCCTGCTCAGTCTTTGCGTAGTTTTGTTTGGTAAGGCCAGGGTGCGCGACAGATAAGAGATTGCTTGTCTTGGTGACACATTTTGGACAGACAAAGATGACCTAATCGCTTACTGTCCGACTTGTTATGACAAGATTACTTTAGATAGTAATAATTTGTTACATCTGAAACACATAATTGTATGAGTTTAAAGATGTTTTGGTGATTTTGCCTGCCAGGCAATCGGATGTTTTCATACCATATATGGGAGAGGTGACCTCTACATCACGCACATAATTACCATGTCGGAATATTTTGAAATTACCCCACCCAATATTTTTGTTTGAAATGATTAGAGCCCTGAGCAGCTGCATAACAAACAGATGCGGGGGTAGGACAGGCATATAAGCTGACACGTTTCAGTGTTATTCCACTGAGTAAATCAGAGGTGGGGGCTTGACGAGCTGAAAATAATAATTGCTTAAACCTTCACAAAAGTTGTGGACAGATCATAGAATTAACGTGCTCAGCCAATGCAGCATTGTTTTCGCTTTTTTGAATATCTTGGGAACAATCCCTTGGGATAGAAGCGTCATCACCCTTCTATCTACATCTCTACCAAGAGTAATCTTGTGCGAAAGTTGACACCTTTGACGACCCACTTTAGATACTCTTGAGTTTTGGCCACCGTTGGACTACTATTGCAAAGCAGTGAGGCAACCCGTGACATATCTATCTATCTATCTATCTATCTATCTATCTATCTATCTATCTATCTATCTATCTATCTATCTATCTATCTATCTATCTATCTATCTATCTATCTATCTATCTATCTATCTATCTATCTATCTGTCTGTCTATCTGTCTGTCTGTCTGTCTGTCTGTCTGTCTGTCTGTCTGTCTGTCTGTCTGTCTGTCTGTCTGTCTGTCTGTCTGTCTGCCTGCCTGCCTGCCTGCCTGCCTGCCTGCCTGCCTGCCTGCCTGCCTGCCTGCCTGCCTGCCTGCCTGCCTGCCTGCCTGCCTGCCTGCCTACCTACCTACCTACCTACCTACCTACCTACCTACCTACCTACCTACCTACCTACCTACCTACCTATCTATCTATCTATCTATCTATCTATCTATCTATCTATCTATCTATCTATCTATCTATCTATCTATCTATCTATCTATCTATCTGTGTGTCTGTCTGTCTGTGTGTCTGTCTGTTTGTCTGTCTGTCTGTATTTTCCCATCCCCTTAAGTTCTCTCTTTGTCTTCTTTATCTTATGTCTGTCTTCATTTCTTTTCTTCGTGTATTTTTTTTTTCTCTCAGTTTCTTTCATGTTGGGAAAAAGACCGCCTTGTAATTCTGTCGGCTGATACTGCGTTGGAAAATATATGGCAATCAATAGAAATCAAGTCCAACATAAAACATAAGAATCTTAAACTCAAAAGTCAAGACAGTTCCATGGTATGGCTCTGAGACTCGAACAAACAAAACAAAATAACAAACAACGACCAAGAAGTTACATACTTTCATAAAAGGGGACTTGTACCGAATAGAAGGAATGAAGTGATATAACAAGATAACTGATAAAGACTGGTATCTTGGTATATACAATGGTGATAAATTATATCCCTCTTGATGTGATTAGACTGTTGTAGTACATGCGCCCACACAGAGCAGATGATAAATAGGTTAGCTCTGTATTGTCCCTGTGTATAAAGTCTGTAGTGAGTGGTATGAAGGGTACAGTCACTCACCCTGTACTGTCAAGCATAGATCAACGAATCAGACTAGTGTTCATTTCCAGTTGACAGCACATCATTTATTTACACAGCAACATCAATCCGATACGATACACTACACAGGTACAACAGGATACACAGAAATCAATAATAATCAATTGCGCAGAATGTTACAGCTGTTCAGTATGATGTAAACCCTGTTTACATCTCAGTTCTAATGTTACATCAGTAAATTCACCGGAACGACTGCTGACACTGCAGTTACAAAACCCGCCACACAGGCGTACATCTATAGGACTCCCTCAACGACTGCATACCCCTGCAGTTAACAAAACGCCATACAGGCTTGAATCTATATCATCGCCACACAGGCTAATTCAATATATGTGTGCTGCTGTCCTGTCACTGTGTCTGGAATGTTGACCTGGGTGTGTGTTGATATGTTCGCACACCACGGTACGTACATAAGAGTACATGCAGGAGTCAAAAAGGGTTGCAAACGTCTAGAACAGTTCGATACTGTTTATTCCGTACAACACAGACACGATGACATAAATGACACATATTCGACAGCAAAACACGAATCATATAATTTCCACATTGCATTAAATATATATAATACGGCCTGTCCACATCCTGGCCTAAACAGTACTTCAACACGCACTAAAGCCTGCATCATCCGGCAGCTTCATTAATCTTCACAATATGGCCTACAAAAGTACCTTAATACACAGCGAAGCCTGCATCACCCGGCAGCTTCATTAATCTTCACAATATGGCCTACAAAAGTACCTTAATACACAGCGAAGCCTGCATCACCCGGCAGCTTCATTAATCTTCACAATATGGCCTACAAAAGTACCTTAATACACAGCGAAGCCTGCATCACCCGGCAGCTTCATTAATCTTCACAATATGGCCTACAAAAGTACTTCAATACATAGCAAAGCCTGCATCACACGGCAGCTTCAATAATCTTCAAAATATGGCCTACAAAAGTACTTCAATACATAGCAAAGCCTGCATCACCCGGCAGCTATAATAAGGTTCATATGGCCTAAACAAATCTTCACTGCAGTGTATCACATAGGCTGTACACACAGCGAAATATATAAGTCGACATTTTCTCAAATCCTACGTAGGCATACATTATCCAAAAACACTGGGACTCGACCTACACGGTCCACGCCCAAAACACAACTCTTTAATCACACACTAGTCCCGCCAAAAAACCCGTCACGAGATTCGGTTGTCTTGAACACCGCTCTCGATAACACATGCAGACTAGCTGCGAGTTATTCACATGACTCAAAACAGTACAGAATAAATACATTAAACAGCGTTCACACGCTTATCTGTACTCTGTCACCCGAAAAATAGGAAAAGATAATTCTATCCTAAAGTCAAACAAGTATCCGCTTAATCAAGCGTTGCAACTCGAAATTTAATTTGTTCAAAACATTCTAAAGATTACTTCCCCTCCATAAATCCACTTGCAACAATAACCTACTAGGAACAGGTGGACAGAACCAGACAAATACCTATGGGACAAAATGCGGGGAAAGGATACAGGCATATAACACACATTGAAAAAAAAAAAAAAAACTAGTTGATAGCATCTCAAAGCAATCCTACTCTGGAGTCTTTAGTGTAAAAGAAATGGAGGGATACAACAACAAATTAACACACGGGGAAGTGAACTAGAGACAGAAATTTAGGGGATAAAGATGACGCGAGAAAGACGTTGAACAAGATGGCGCTGGACAGACGTTGAACAAGATGGCGCCGGACAGAAAGGCTTGAAGGTATTTGTTGATGAGCAATGCTCTGCAGGGAGCTGACAACTTGTGGTGATGATGATGATGATGATGGTAATGATGATGATGATGGTGATGATGATGATGATACATCAATAACTGTATGCAGGAGAATGCTTTAAATATCAAGACAACAAATATCGTGATAATAACTGTAGTTGTAATAAGAGATTGTTCAGGGACGGAACGGAAAAGAAATCCATATTTTTAATATGTATTTTATCAGACAACGCCATATAGACATTTTTTTAAAAAATTGCAACACAAATAAAGAACATCTGTCGTGACAAAAGAAACCTTCTTTTTCTTCTTCTTCGTACACTCTCAGATATCAACATGCATATTTTCAAAGAAAGCAGCTTGACGCTATTTGTATCTCTGTAGATTTATCCAGGAATGGTAATGGGAAAGGCCATATGTGTTTTCTATGTTCCTTATGTTTTGGGCATCTTTGAAGCAGATGATCTCAGCAGTCATTTTATCCAAGCCACATTTACACACATCGGTAGTTCCTATCTTTAGCTTGTTGAGTAAATGGAATCCCAATATATTGGGAAAGAAGAAAACGAGAGAGGAGAAATGATAGAATTTCCGGAAGCATTCTTGTTGTACTCAGAGGAGAGAGGAGTGGAGATCTTTCTAGTTTATCTATAAGAGAAGAAAACAGGCGATGGTTTTCAGACACCAATAGGAAAAGAACAAGTTATGGAAAAACACGTTTTAGACTACTTACTTTTTATGTTTAAATGTACTGAAAATAGGAAAAGTATGTGCTCCTGTTCACATTTTTGCGTACGTCACCAAGTTCTGTGATGTACCTCACTATTTTGCGTACAATGTCATCAAGCTGTGATCTAGCTCACTGTTTTGCGTACAACGTCACCAAGCTGTGATCCATTTCGGATTTAAGTTTTGTATGGCTGGCAAGGGACAGATCACTCAAGAGTCCATCAGATTGTGATAGTTCAAAATGTACTACGATAGAGGGTCGTGTGTTAAATTTCATCTTCCTGTGTCATCTAAGAACCAAGGGCTCAAAGATTCGAAATATCCAAAACAACGCGCACATCGAATTAAATGAAAGTATTAAACATATTTTCTTGCAAATTCTGATACATAATAATAAACATAATAATAAACATAATAATAAACATAATAATAAACATAATAATTGTTTATGATAATTTTCTAAACGTATTTTTCTTCCTCGTTCGTCCTGAAAAGGACGGTGGTTGCGTTGTGTCCGTTTACACCGGAGCTGCGATATTTGCGCCTTTCGGCCGACACATCCGACTTCAGCACGGCATTTTTGGGACCGGGTTTGCCTTCCCTCTTCTATCCCTACTCTCTCAGCCAGACTGCAGTGATGCAGCCTGTTTCCAGGACCACCACTTGGAGGTGGAGTAGGGTCTTGGTTAGCTCTGGTTCGCTGACCCTGACGCAAGCAGTCAAGCTATGAGTTACTGACTGCATTTATCATTGTTGCTGCGTCTTCGGTCCCTTCTAAACGTATGAAGAAAAAAAAATAACAGACACCAGTTCAGACCTGCATGGCAGGACACAGGATTTTCTACATGATTAGAGCCATTCAACGAGTGTTTGGTGAAATTAAGATGGCTGGACAAATCTGAATCAAAACTGAATGCATGTAAAGAAGGTCGGAAATGATGAGCAATTCAAATCGAATTAAACGAGAAGGAGGCGAAACTGAAGGTCAGCAGGGTGTCTTCCCATTTTGGTTTTGAGGATGGAAGTCTCGCGCTGCTTTAAAGGAGAGGTCGGCGACGTCCTTGTTGTTCTAGAATTCCAATAAAAGCAGACTTGTAGTTATGATTTGAGACACGTGACTTCCAACCAATGAGATTGGCCTTAAGATACAACCCTTATCGTTAAAGTACGTTGCATTTTATATTTAAAGGTAGTCCCACAGCAGAGACTGCCGTAGGGAAGAATAGTGTTAGAGACTTCATTATATAGGTCCAACGATATAAAAGGTCGGAGTGCTAAGAGGTAAGGCGTGCGCCTCGAATTTTAAAGGTACCGGGTTCGATTTCCAATAGAGGGAATATAATTTATGGAATTTTGTTTTCAGAACCAGTGGTCCTAATGATGTCATACTCCCCCCTGATCTCCTGGGTAGTGAGATCGGATGCCTAGCCTTCTCGGATAAGGGCAAAAAAAATAGGAGGTCCTGTGCTCAAGTTACGCATGTTAAAAATCCCACGACAGTTGGAAATCGTAAAGAGTAAGCCATAAGGCCGCTGCCCTGGCAAAATTTAAACATTAGAAACATACCCACCACAAAAATATTTCTTGAATGTGTGATTCCTATATACACACAAAGCGATTCTCGCCGTTCTACGGTGTTCAGGCACTGTGCTAAGATCCTCCTTGTGTGATTTAAGGGGGGAGATAGGAGCACTGATGGACTTGTCCGTGTGATGTAAGGGAGGAGATAGGAGCACTGATGGACTTGTCCGTGTGATCTAAGGGAGGAGATAGGAGCACTGATGGACTTGTCCGTGTGATCTAAGGGAGGAGATAGGAGCACTGATGGACTTGTCCGTGTGATCTAAGGGAGGAGATAGGAGCACTGATGGACGTGTCCGTGTGATCTAAGGGAGGAGATAGGAGCACTGATGGACTTGTCCGTGTGATCTAAGGGAGGAGATAGGAGCACTGATGGACTTGTCCGTGTGATCTAAGGGAGGAGATAGGAGCACTGATGGACTTGTCCGTGTGATCTAAGGGAGGAGATAGGAGCACTGATGGACGTGTCCGTGTGATGTAAGGGAGGAGATAGGAGCACTGATGGACTTGTCCGTGTGATCTAAGGGAGGAGATAGGAGCACTAATGGACTTGTCCGTGTGATCTAAGGGAGGAGATAGGAGCACTGATGGACTTGTCCGTGTGATCTAAGGGAGGAGATAGGAGCACTGATGGACGTGTCCGTGTGATCTAAGGGAGGAGATAGGAGCACTGATGGACTTGTCCGTGTGATCTAAGGGAGGAGATAGGAGCACTGATGGACGTGTCCGTGTGATGTAAGGGAGGAGATAGGAGCACTGATGGACTTGTCCGTGTGATCTAAGGGAGGAGATAGGAGCACTAATGGACTTGTCCGTGTGATCTAAGGGAGGAGATAGGAGCACTGATGGACTTGTCCGTGTGATCTAAGGGGGGAGATAGGAGCACTGATGGACGTGTCCGTGTGATGTAAGAGTGGAGATAGGAGCACTGATGGACTTGTCCGTGTGATCTAAGGGAGGAGATAGGAGCACTGATGGACTTGTCCGTGTGATCTAAGGGAGGTGATAGGAGCACTGATGGACGTGTCCATGGTGATCTAAGGGAGGAGATAGGAGCACTGATGGACTTGTCCGTGTGATCTAAGGGAGGAGATAGGAGCACTGATGGACGTGTCCGTGTGATCTAAGGGAGGAGATAGGAGCACTGATGGACTTGTCCGTGTGCAATGAAGATAATCCTTAAAACCCCCCCCCCCCCCCCAAAAAAAAAATGCCTAACTTCGAGAGTGGGGTGACCAGTGTCGTGAAACGAGTGTAACCCACTACTTTGTTAATCACTATGTCGAGATACAGATTTGCTTCACCCAATCAACGAGCAACGTTCACCAGTCTCTGAGACAGAATAAATTAACGGCCATCTTGTTCACGCAAGATGGCGGAATAAAACTGAATAAAATTAGGCTGTATGAGACCAGGTACTAAACTGCAGGAAACCAATCAGCTTGCTCCGCCAGGAACCAACCAAAAGCCTTGCTTAAGAATTCACCTACCTATATAATCGGGCGGATTTTATGCATAATCACACATCACCGACACGACGCCAGAGATACCGACCGACTGAAGAGGAGAAGCTGTCACCTTGATTTATAGCTTACCTGGAGTGCAATGACCTGCGGCCTGCTTTGCTAAGTCGAGTCAAAATCTGGCCGGTTTGAATCTTAAAGGGTAAATATATTTACGATAACCTTTAGGAAAATAGGCTTTCAGCAGGTCTATAATGTTGGTATTTGTTGTGTGTCATTTATACTACCTATCAGGTTACTGATTGTATCTTGGGGGAATTAAGTATAATGATTGTATTTCCTATTATGATTGAATAGACGAAGACTAATAGGACTCATACCTCAATCTATTGTCTCCTATAACTCAATCTATTGTCTCACATGACTTCAGTCTATTATCTCATATAAGACCAACTGCCATATAACCAAAACAGTCCTTGTTAGGACTCAGCCTATTGTCTCCTATAACTTCACTCTATTATCTCAGACCAACTGCAATATAACCCAAACAGTCCTTGTTAGGACTCAATCTATTGTCTCCTATAACTTCACTCTATTATCTCAGACCAACTGCAATATAACCCAAACAGTCCTTGTTAGGACTCAATCTATTGTCTCCTATAACTTCAATCTATTATCTCAGACCAACTGCAATATAACCAAAACAGTCCTTGTTAGGACTCAATCTATTGTCTCTTCTAACTCCAAACTATTGTCCCATATAACTCCAACCTGATATATAACCAAACAGTCCTCGTCGCATATACTCCTATCATAAGAACATAACGTTATTGTTAGGATATTTGTTACCAGCTTGTATAGCACTCGTCAGAGAGGGCCTGGTATATTATAGGGGGAAGGAAATGGTTGTATCACACCTAGGTGTACATACAAGGGGCTTGACATAAGTCTTGGGCCTGACCATGAAGGACATGTCACAGAGAGCTGAAATTTTATATAGTGTTTATTCCTTTTCAATATAGCCACCGTCTGAATTGACACACTTCTGCCATCTCTGCTTGACCTTGAAAAGACCTTGGGAGTAAAACACCCTATTTTTCAAACTAAACCAGTCATCACATGTCAGTATAACCTCTTCATCGCTGTCAAAATGATATCCTTTTAGCTGTTTTTCAAGATTTGGGAATAGAAAAAAGTCTGATGGAGCCAAATCTGGTGAATATGGTGGGTGTGGAAGAATTTCAATATTCATATCGTGCTTTGTGAGAGGGCGCGTTGTCTTGCAGCAAAGGAAGATTTTGAGTGCGCTTTATCCCTCGTTTCCTGGTCACAACTTTCCTGTTGTATAAAATTCTATAAACTGTTCTTTCATTCAGTTTTACTTTACTAGCTATCTCCACAATTGTCATTTTTCGATCCTGGTCAATGATTTTCTTCACTCTTGTTGCATTTTCATCGTTGCACTCTGAGGCTGGTCTACCAGATCTTGGCAGATCAGCAACATTTGAGCGGCCGCACTTAAATTCTTGAAACCAGTTTTTTTACCGAAGTATATGAAGGACAAGAATCACGAAACACTGGTTCCATCTACCTGTGTATTTCTGTAGGTGTTTTTCCCTGAAACATCAGAAATTTTATCACAGCTCTGGCCTCCTTCTTTTCCATTGTTTTGTCAAATCTTTGGAGCAGCAGATCCGGTCAATAGGGTACATTGTGCCGTGCACCGTAGCGGGAAAACCCATTGAAGAAACAAACGCGTACTTCACACATTCAGTGCAAATATGATGATTTTTAAATGTGCCAAGTTTCATTTTCCTCCTGTGACTCCTTCATGGTCAGGCCCAAGACTTATGTCAAGCCCCTTGTATTAATGGATGTATTCATGTATTGAACTTATATTATGGAATGTATTCATGTATTGAATTTATATTATTGAATGCATTCATGCATTGAATTTATATTATTGAATGATATCCATGTATTAGTTTATCAGAAAGAATGTTTTGCAAGTAGACACCTGTCTTGTCTCGCTATTGCTAAATCATACTGAGCCATGTTGTCATTCATCCTACATGCAGACACTGAGACACGCTCATATCATATACAATAGAAATAGGTGGGCTTGAGGATAGAAATTAGCCCCTATTTTTGCTTGTTACAGGTTTTATACGTGTCATAAAAACTGCGATCGTGGGTCGTCAATCCAGCTGCCTGGAACTCCGCAGGAGCATAGAGGTTGTCAAGACTCTACATCTTTAGTCCCCCTCAGTCTTGGGTGGGCTAAAGAAACGATCAACAGCTGGTGTTTTGTGTCAACCAAAACAAGAAGGACAGCACTTCTAAGAGATGAGTACACATTAGTACCATTTCTGTCGGCATTGTGAGCAAAATCTAAGTCAATGAAGAAAACGTGAATTAGCGTAGCAAGAGACAATAATAAGATCATAGTGGATAAATTATACGTAAATAACAGCATAGCTGATAAACGTTATATCCTTAATTAACAGCACAGCTGATACATGTACTATAATTGAATAACAGCACAGCTGATATAATTTTTGTTCCTATAATTGGAAAACTTGTTATAATATATTTACATATCTATATAAATATAAATATTTGTAAATCATATGTAAACTTACAAATTCATTACATTCCATTTTCAACATTCACCCTTCAGCACAAGAGTAGATAGTGTATATACTAAATAAATAATAAGGAAATTGTATTTGAACGACTTGTCAATTTTATCATTGTTAAGTAAAATCTGTTTCCTTGTTTTTTTTAATATCACAGTTAGTTACACAGCGGAGGTGGCACTTTATGTCGGTCTCCTCTCTACTATTGTTTCGAGATCAGATCATTCACAGCCGTAACTAATTTGTGATACCAGTAGTCCTCTCAGACACTGGGACTTCACCATTTTCTGCAGAAATTCTATTTCTGTGAGCCAAATAAAACCTCACGCCACAACCAGTTCCTTCCAACGTTACCTTTGCCTGCTCTAACTCAATAACAGAGTCAGGTACCCTTTTAAAACTTGGTAGACTTGAACGTGAGCATTACCAAGTTTCAATGCAGGCGTTCAGACTTTAGGCTGGAGATATTAAACGCGTTAGACTGGCCTTAGGACCCAACTTTTAACATGCGTTCAGTTTAGGTGCTTTATATTGTTTATAATAGAAGAGGATGGAAGAGACAGCAGGGCTCAGCAACAAGCTGAAAAATTTAAGAGACTAACAGACTATCCAATGTACCATAAAATGAATGCTCTTAGAAGGCAAAGACTCAAACGAAGCAACTTTGTAGAATCAACCAAACCACAGAGGAGAGTAGTTTCTATAAATGCAGTATCAACTATTAAACCCATCTATACTGTACACAAGCTTCCAGTTTGGAGACTACATTGTTTCCCTGAAATGATAGAAAACATTCCTGGAATTGAAAGAACAAAGAGCCAGACTGCAACAGAGAGAAAATCCATAGCGACAAAATACATAGAGAAACACTACCCACACAACGCCTGGACACATGCATACACAGATGGATCAGCAACAAATGCAACATAAAATGGAGGTGGAGGTGTCTTTCTGACCTTAAGCACTGGCGCACAAAAAAAAGCTGCCAGTACCAACAGGACAATTCTCAAGTAACTTCAGAGCATAGGCAGAGGCCTTGAAAACTGCAACAGAGGTTCTAATGACAGAGGAAAGCACAGAGAGACGAGTTGCTTTCTTTACTGATGCACAGTCAGTAATTGCAACGTTGAAAAGTCAAAATAATGCAGACCTGGATGACCTAAGAGTAGTCCTCCACAAACTATGTCAACAATTCAAAAGAGTTGTGATCTAATGGATCCCATCTCATTGTAAAATTACCGGCAATGAAGAGGCTGACAGATTGGCAAAGGAAGGTGAAAATCTACCTAAGCCTGATGCAAGCGTAACTTTCGAGGAGGCAAAGAATTGTATCAGAATCAGATACAGAAACAAATGGAATGTACAGCATCCAGGTCACACACAACATGATGCATAGTGTATTACCAGCTCAACAGAAGCGAACAAGTGGTAATCTTCAGACTCCGCACTGGCCACAACAGATTGAGATACCATCTATTCAACAAGCTAAAAATAGGAACTACCGATCAGTGTAACTGTAGCACTGATAAAATGACTTCTGAACATTTCCTTCAAAGATGCCCAACAAATGCGGAACTGAGAAAGCGTATATCGCCGACACTAGTACCATTCGTGGAAAAGCTCTACGGAGATTCAAATAGCCTCAAGCTGATTACTGCTTTCTTTGAAAATAATCAAGTGGATGTTTGAGAGTGTATGAAGAAGAAAGAAGATCTTGTATGTATGATTAGCTTTATATTTATTTATATTCGTTTGATATGTATTTACTTGTATGTATGATTAGCTTTATATTTATTTATATTCATTTGATATGTATTTACTTGCATGTATGATTAGCTTTATATTTATTTATATTCATTTGATATGTATTTACTTGTATGTATGATTAGCTTTATATTTATTTATATTCGTTTGATATGTATTTACTTGTATGTATGATTAGCTTTATATTTATTTATATTCGTTTGATATGTATTTACTTGTATGTATGATTAGCTTTATATTTATTTATACTCGTTTGATATGTATGTGTGATCAAGAGGAGGAAGAAGTCATAGAAAGACTTTGAGCTGATGGCGTGGGACAGTAAAACTTGTTGACAAGTTTGTTCAAAGTTTATGCTCCACAGGGAACCAAAGGGTGAGGAGTCATGATGGTCAGTGTATGACTGGTCCTCATTTGTAAATGTATTTCAGTAAAGAAACATTTGTCGCCAGGCGGCTTCGAATAGCTAAACTTTAGGTCACAAGAGTGAGCATAACTTTGTAGTTATATCATCACCATCCCTATGGAGCATGGAGCCACACTGTAGCTGGTCCTCTTATAGGAAGCTTGCGTCACTCATTCACATACTCTTACAGCAGTGGTATCTGTAGCAATTTGTTGTACATTGTGAGGCTGCTTCATGCACAATCTCAAAGTAGTCGTCTTGTACAACATGCCTAAGGGTAAGGTAGTCCTATTCTTTATTTGTATCAACAGACTGCCAGGAACTACGCAGGACTTTCGGCAATTTAAAAAAAAACGATTTTTTTAATCTGTTCCAAAGAAATATAAGGAGAGTGGAGTAGCATCAGATGATCTTTGATTTGCTCCGCTCATATCGGCATTGAGTCTACCTTGTTGGCCACATTTATTCTTATAATTAATAAACTCTTCCGTGTCTTCTTCATTCCCTTTAAGTCTCTCTCCAGTTGTCTTCTCCGTGTGTTCCTTGATCTCGCTCTACCTCTGGGGATTCCAGAACATGGACTGCCTGGTAATCAGAGCATTTTGGATATTTTAATATGTTGTTTTGACCTTGATAGCTTATCCATAGCATTGTGCTCTTGGTAAACCCATCTGAGCCCTTTGTCCTGACCTTGATAGCTTATTGCTAGCATTGTGCTCTTGGTAAACCCATCTGAGCCTTGATAGCTTATCGGGACCTAAGACGCGTCAACAGTGAGAAATGCAGTTAGCGACTCATAGCTAGACTGCTTGCGTCAGGGTCAGCGAACCAAAGCTGACCAAGACCCTACTCCACCTCCAAGTGGTAGTCCTGGAAAAAGGCTGCATCACTGCAGTCTGGCTGAGTGAGTAGGGATCGAAGAGGGAAGGCTAACCCGGTCCCAAAAATACCGTGCTGAAGTCGGATGTGTGGGCCGAAAAGCGCAAATATCGCAGCTCCGCTGTAAACGGACACAACGTAACCAACGTCCTTTTCAGGACGAACGAAGAAGAAGAAGAAGATAGCTTATCGATAGCGATGGGCTGTCGATCAGCCATCTGAGTGCATTGTCATATAGCTTATCGATAGCATTAATAATATTGATTTAGCTGAGGACTATCACCTCACGGGCGCATTCCCCTACTGCTACTGCTACTACTGATTATATAATTGAGTGCATTGTCCTTATATTAACTACATATTTGAAATCCTCATATGGTAAAACATTCATGAACCTAGCCTTACACACTAAGCTTGAGGATTTTAGCCCCATACTTAACACTAGCCTCGTTGGCTGCGTGTAGGAGGATCTTACACTGAGTAGAATACAGGTAGGAGGATCTTACAATGAGTAGAATACAGGTAGGAGGATCTTACAATGAGTAGAATACAGGTAGGAGAAGCAGGGAAGTAGTTCTGTGCAGGACGTCACGGTTCATTGGAATTGCTCAGAACCAAAGCACAGTATTTCAGTCCCGTATCCCGTATATTTGGAGAGCTCCCATAGATGGTGGGTGAATGAACAGTATGTCGCATCCTTCCCTCTTCTAACTTGAGATCGAATGTGAGGATCCATTAAATGTTTGCCACGCCATGATAGGTGTTGCGTATGGTTTTTTACAACATTTTGGTGTTGTGCATCAAAGAGCGCTGAGTTGAGTTTAGTGAAAATATTTGAAGATATGTGAATAGTACACTTAGGTGCATTATTATTGCGCGCAGTAAAAAAAAAAAGGATGACGTAGGAGTTTTTTGGGTCTTGAAACAATGACGTAGAGAACAAAAATGGACCCAAGAAATAAACAAGACGCGAACAGCCTTGTGTGTGCTGGTTTGCTTGAAAACCCGTAGAAAAGGGTTATATTGATTCGTGCCATGAATGGGAATGTATACCAGGATGAGTACTATTAATACTGTATAATGTGATGCTTATACATTTTTTAGACTGGCAGGTCTATACACCGTAAAAATCGGAGTCTTAAAGATCCTGCCTGCTCTGTCGCTAATGTGTACTGACTTTTGGGGAACTTCATGTTAATGAAGTTAAATGAGTTTGAACAGAAGGTACGGGAGAAGGGCACGGATATAATCAATACATAGAGATGTATAGAAGTATTGGGACTAATAAGCAACAATGTATTACCGTCAAGGAGTATAACACTATGTTACGAATAGACAGAATGACATTAACTAAGGACGGTTCATCATGTCTCATGGATCATGAGTTTTCAATAAAATGTGTTGTTATGTTACCGGAACAGCATTGGCTTCTTACCTGGTTATATTTGAGCTGTTGGGCATATCTGAGACATTACTAATTCGTGATCCCTTGTGAGAGAACACTGCATAAATAATACAGGGACGATACAGTGCAGTTTTTGGCATACCCACGAATAAAACATTCGCGTGACACTTTTGTTGTATACCAATGTTCTAACATTCATATAGACACATATGGGAATAATAATGGTATACATATATCAAATGCAGACAAACTCTTTTAATACACGGGAATAAACGAACGGGCGGACAGTACTTTAACAATAGGGTACGCGGGAAAGAGGCTGAACTCCAACTCACTAAGTTTCGTAGAATGGCAGAAAAGCCGTAGGAAAATTCCAGATCAACAATGTAGATAATGCCAGGAATTCGTCAACTTGACATTGGCTGCAAAAATGGTAAGCTCAGCGGCCATAGTTAAACAACAAGAACAACATAACATATCTGAGCAAACCGATAATCTTTCTGTGGGCATCTTTGCAGCATTGATAATTAATCTAAGCATTGTGTTCTTGTCAACCTTTCTCAGCAAATTTTTGATGTCTTGATTTGATAACCTAGGTACTACGTTTTTCATTTCTCGCTAACACCAAAGCACAAGTCACTGAATTCTAATTGCGTAAGAGTAAGCTTTTTCATCATCATCATCTTTTCCCTTTTTGCTCCTTATAAAGTCAAAACTGTATTATGGAACCCTTGAAAGAAGCCTTCACAAAACTGTATTATGGAACCCTTGAAAGAAGCCTTCACAAAACTGTATTATGGAACCCTTGAAAGAAGCCTTCACAAAACTGTATTATGGAACCCTGAAAGAAGCCTTCACAAAAACTGTATTATGGAACCCATGAAAGAAGCCTTCACAAAACTGTATTATGGAACCCTTGAAAGAAGCCTTCACAAAAACTGTATTATGGAACCCCATTGAAAGAAGTCTATTATGGAACCCTTGAAAGAAGCCTTCACAAAACTGTATTATGGAACCCTTGAAAGAAGCCTTCACAAAACTGTATTATGGAACCCTTGAAAGAAGCCTTCACAAAACTGTATTATGGAACCCTTGAAAGAAGCCTTCACAAAACTGTATTATGGAACCCTTGAAAGAAGCCTTCACAAAACTGTATTATGGAACCCTTGAAAGAAGCCTTCACAAAACTGTATTATGGAACCCTTGAAAGAAGCCTTCACAAAACTGTATTATGGAACCCTTGAAAGAAGCCTTCACAAAACTGTATTATGGAACCCTTGAAAGAAGCCTTCACAAAACTTTCATTAACTCTTATAAAGTGCTTTCTGTAGCAATTTGTTTTATATGATGAGATTGCCAGCTTTATGCGCTACATTCTATTAGTCGATTCTTACAACATTTCTTATGAAGTAGTATCTCCTTGTCTCTTCAGAGACATTCCACCCCCCCAACTTCCCCCACCGGAACTACATGGGTGCATGCATTTTTGGATAATTAAAATTTCAATTTCCTTTTATTTTGGCTACCACTGATGAGGTCAAGCAGAAATGAACGAATCATTTAAAGGAAAAATAAAAATAGAGAAGATGCTCGAAACGTGTAGCTACCATTTGCTGCAGGATACTTTGGACAGACACCCTTCTCAAGATTTGACAACGAACGACAGGTCCTCCGGCTATCTTCGGCCTGCTCGTGCTTCCTAAACAATCGGGAATGAAGAGAATCCCTGACACACTAGCCAGGAAGATAATCACAACTTTCTATCTTCTAGTTCTGAACCAACCGTAGTTGTTTACATTATGGAGCCGTAGTAAAAGCAAGCCGCGACATGCTCCAGTCAACCGTCCCGAAAGAAAACATGCCTTCAGCTTTCAACCACAGGAGGAAGGGCGACAGTTGAAGTATCATTAGACCGTGATGACCTTCCTTCTATTGTCAGTCGTGTTACACTTCCGGTCATTAAACACAAGGAGAAAAGTGTCATTAGCTGAGAGTTAACAGACTAGTTCCCGAAAGCTTTATCCCGTCTGTGCTGGTCATAGTACCAGATTGAACGTCTTTCTTTTCCGATTTTTAAGCCCACTTACGCGTAAATAGAAAATTGACTAAAGTATAGCCTCAGGAAGCAAAGTTACTGCTTGCTGGACTCGATACCTGGTAGAGTGACACTCTAATCTACCCAGCTTTGAACTGGTATCTGACTCTGCTCTTGAATTAGGGAAAACAGAAGCAGCGAGAAAGGGAAGTGGTCACCCCATCTCATAAAGCTATACCTACCATAGTGGTCCCTGTTTTACACACGGAGGTAGCTAGCCTCATGCACAAGGTCATATTAGCCGCCTCTTAAGGCATACTTCAGGAAGCACCAGCTTTATTCATTGTCTGTTTCCCCACAAACCGCGGAGACCTAATCCGGGCACACGCTCACACAAAAGAATCAAATTACACTTCACAATGCGGTGTTTGAATATCCGGTAAGCTGCATTAGTAAGCAGGATAATTTACCAGACGGTTTTAGTTTCCAAATCCAGATTTGAATTACGATAGTCAGGCTTGCGGTTTCCAGCTTAACTTGTAGATAGGCTTCAAGTGCCTCTTGCAGACAGGGTACACAAAATAAACATAATCTAACGGAGCCACAAAACGCCAAGGTGTATTTACTGGTCAGGAATGTGTAGATTACTTGTGCTACCAATGTAATCATGCATTCTATCTAGTAGTAAATTATCGTGCGCGGATTATGATAAACTTCATAACAATGCCCGCTTTCTCCAGCACATTATGGCGCATAAAGTTAAAAAAAAAAATCATTTACTCAATGTATAGACATTGTAAAGCGGTTTTGTTTGCGTGTAGTTTTTACTGAATATGTTTATACTTCAAGCAATGTATGATGAACCGATGAAGGAAAAAGCCTATTCTAAAAGTGAAATTATAGAACAACTTTAACGAGTGAGAAAATGGTAATGGAAGATAATCTAAATCAACTGTGTATTAACAAATGCAGTGATGTTCTCCTACTTCAAGTACCATACCTATGTCTCTCCACAACTTCCAGCTCCAGCACAATTTATCAATTCTGTTGTTGATTTCTTTCCATGTCACGATGTCAAACTATCCATTATCCGCTCTCTTTATCTTCCTCTTTCTCTTTTTCCTTCAATCTTACTTGTTGTTACGATATATCCCACCTTTCCTCTTCTCATCTTCTTCTTCTTTGATCCTTAGCCGCCGACCATCAAAGCAGTCAGTGGCCATTACGCCTGGTGGCGTCTTGTAGGGCAACAACAAATTGATTCCACTTTGCTCGGTCGGCGGCCATCCTTCGTACAGTACCCCAACTCTGGTTCATTCTTTGCATCTCAGCCTCCACAGTCCTCCGCCAAGTTGTTTTTGGTTGGCCTCTCTTTCGTTTTCCTTCAGGGGTCCATAGCATAGCTGTTCTTGTGATGGCATCGGGGTCTCTTCTCATAACATGCCCAAAAAAGTGGATTGTTTCTTTCTAACTTGTGAAATAAGTTTCCTTTGCGCATTGGTCTCTTTCAGGACATCCTCATTACTCTTTTTGGCTGTTCATGGTATTTTTAACATGCTTCTGTATAACCACATCTCTGTGACCTCTAGTGTTTCTCTACTTGTTAACTAATTGTCCATGACTCACTCCCGTATGTCAGGATTTGTTCTATATGACACTGAAAAACTCTCTTTTCTACTTCCATTTGTCACATAATGGATTGGGGCGACCCCTTCTACTTCCTAATCTCTGATTCACTACGGCAGTAATCGGTACATTTGTTGTACGGATTTTATTGAGTGCTTTCAATTGTTGCAGTGTCTTTCTTTCTCTGCTAAGTAGCAGATATTTTGTATCTACATTCTTTCTCTACTTTCAGTGTATTGTGTCTTGTCTGTTTATCTGACACTCCTGGTGGATGAGAGAAATTATCAACAACCAAGTTGATTAATTGCAGGCGCGGCCGATACCAGTACACAGATTAACACGTACATCGCCCAGCGCAATCTGCTTAATCACTGATAAGGCACGCGTGCGTCTCCGCCAAGGTTGTAAAGAGACGGATTTCGTATGTGCTCAAGCAACAGATAAGACATTACTTTAACGAAATTAATAAGTTGTTACATCTAATACACGTTGTCGTATGAGTTTAACGACCTGTTTGTGAGTTCATACACAGGGAAATCGGATGTTTACAGCCCATTTTCAGGAAATTAATGTTTGAAATTTTGCACTAGATGAGTCATGCAAAATATTCAAATCAGATTGGCTGATCATTTGAGTTCCATAACAAACAGAGCGGGGGAGGACAGTGAATATAACCTGACGCTTCAGTCAGTCTAGTTCACTGTGAGTTCACGCTGCCAAAGACACCAGACTTGCCAGTAGTTAGAAGTCAGAATTTCCATTTATCAGACCGGACACCTTTTATTGGAGTATTCATCAGGACTTACAATTCAACCCAGGAAATCTCTATAATTTTAATAAACAAAGCCGCTGTCTGAGGAAACTGAAAGAACCACACGGAGTCAGAAAAGGAATTAAAGTTCAAACTAACGACCCCAAGTACACGTGTAATAAGGCAACTGCCAGTGCCTTTTATTCATCTGAGCAAAAAGTCTGTGAGCCAGGATTGGCGTAAGTTGTGATTTTACTTTCTATATTTTATTACTAACATGTGAATTAACATATATATGTATATTACCATGTGAATTTTAATATGTGACAATCGCTAGTGGATGTCCCAGTCATTTTAGGCTGGCAACCTCAGCGTATAGAATCATGATTCATGAACCACCACTGCACAGGCTGGTGATTGCTTTATTGCTAGTTTCGTAAAGAGAACTAAACGCATAAAGTAGCCCGAGTTCCATATGGTGCAGGGAGGAAAAGATGAAAGAAATGATGTACATTCTTATATTTTCAAATCAGTGTAAATGTCGATGTTAACATATACACTTTAAAATTAATGGAAGTTTAAACCTTTTCAAATCAGTATAAACATAAATGAAATCATATTCAATTTGTATTGTTAACACTTTTCAATCAGAGGAAATGTAAATGTAAACATATTCTATCTGAGCTGTTAACCTTTTCATTTAAATGTAATGTAAAGCTAAAGCTATTCAATTTAAATGTAAAAGAAAGTTTTATCCCGAGGGATTAAATTTGATTCTCATCAAGGGTAAATTCTGAGACAAATGGGATGGTAGAATAGAAGAAAGGGGACACATAAGTATGTGTCGCAAAACGCAATACTCAGAAGAGCGTTTCGTTTCTTTTATTTATCATAGTTATTGGTGGTACCAGCAGAAAGTACTATCTCTGGAACAAGAAGGGAAAAGTGGCCTAAGCTTTAAGACGAGGGACCAACTTTGTAGATTCTCCTTGACATTTCTGGGAAACGAGCTACACCCTACAATTTTGACCAGCGACGAGCGAGAGCAGTGTAAAAAGAACCAACCCGTCAGAAGGAGCAGAACCGTCATTGGCAGCTAAGTTCCATATATAAGCTGCCAAAGTGAACTTTGTTTCATCGTCTTTATTATCCATCAATGATGCAACTTTTATACTAAACTATTCAATTATTTTCAAACTGTTAAAACTTAAGTGATTATTAAATTTTGTTATTTGTAATTTTACAAATTCAACTTCGATTTAATCATTTGTAAAGTTACTGCATGTTTGTCTCAGTCAATTTACTACACACACTCTAAACTGAGCTATACCAGAATAATAAGAATTCCACTGAGTAATTCAGAGGTGGGGACCTAACGAGCTAAAATTAACCATGGTTTAATTCTCCACAAAAGTGGTCGACAGATTCTAGAATTAACGTACTCAGCCAAAGCACCATTTTTTTCCCTTATCTGAATATCTTGTGATAGAAGTGTCATTACCCTTCTATTTTCATCTCTGCCAAGAGTAATCTTGTGCGGATATAGACACCTGTGAAGCCCATATTAGACACTCTTGAGTTTTGGACACTGTTGGACCACCACTGCAAAGCAGGGGAGGCAATACCGTCACAACATTGAGAAAGAGTTTTTGCATGTTATAGAACTCTGTTTTTGCCAAACGACAATGTCTTGAATTTCTCAGAAGTCGAAAGAAACGCACAGGTCGAAATCTCGTCAACTCACGTTTTATTAACGCCAAATAAGTCCAGACCCAGACCAACAGATAAAAGGAAAAAAAAAACAGTTTTCCTTAGTTTGGCTAGGCTCCCATCGTTCAACCCAGACAAAAGGGTCGTCGGTTATATTCGGGCGTATGTCCGAAGATAAAAGACCTTGAAGGCTGGTATAACCCAGGACTTAGCAGCATCCTTGAGCAATCAAAGAAATATATTAAAAGAGAAATAGAGAATGATAAAGCATTGATGAAGTAACAGATCACTTGTGTGATATGCGCTGTGTGGTTTCCTCGAGGATTTCAGAAGAGATACAGGACAAAACCATTGCTCACTTTACGTATGCTGTAAGAGGTTAACAAGTTACGTTTATGCATGGGGTTAGGGTCATTCTAACCTTAACCTATTATCATTCCCTTCACCATCATCATCATCACTCCTTTCGTACCTGTCACGAAAGGGAATTGATGTTATTGAAAATGAAGTTATCTTGGACCAAAAAGATGTATCAGATGATACCAGGATAGTGCCAGATAAGAGACTGGTCTTACTAGAAATACCCTCTTTTCTGAAAAGAATCAGGGTGTATTGACATCAAAGGTAGAATCCAGCTGTATAAACCTCCAGGTGTGATGAGAGTGGATGTCCTGAAAGTCTATTTGCTCCCTTTCACGATTCTCCCCTGATATTATGTGTTATTTTTATTTTCTATTATTATGGCTAATTATGCTAGGGGTACTAATTATGGTCTATCTATATATATAATATGTATCAACAAAACTTGGAACTCAATTTAAATAATTTTAGCAAGTCTGATGGTACATATTTACAATTTATTTAACCTATACCGTTTCTCTTTTCGGTTAGGTAACTTATAATGAATCAAATGTATTTACATAATGAAATAAATAAGCATGGAATATCAATTATCAAAATGAATCAATATGATGAATTTTCACCTTTTGTTTAACCCTTATCTAATACATATAGGTTTTGTCACTCTTACTGGACTGTGAGGTAGTAATTATCAAATTTATGTCCATAAGGATTCATCATACACTGTATTTTTATCTTTTTATTGTATATATTAGAGGTCGAGTCTGAATAGGCTGACCAGTGGCTTGGTTTTGCCACTTCTCTTTTATGTAGAAATCAATCACACTCCCGCCATGGACTAACACGTCTGTGAATTGCCAGGCAGTAGACGCTGGGTATCTGGCTCCAATGACTTTAAGAGCACTTGCACCTCAGAGTTCAACAGAGATAGATGATTCATATACTTCTGGTAGTTTTCAGGATAAAACCTGGAATACAAATAATCACAACCCCTGTATGGTCCAGCACTATTCTGTCCTCGCACACAATGGACATAACAAACAGTGTCAGACATTGTGCTAACATATGCACAGGACAATTTACCTCAATACCACTCAAAGCCAGTTCACTGTGACTACACTTTCCTTTTAATCCTAAGTTAGATCCAGTTGTCCATGATCCGCCTTCATACAATGATTTGGTCTAGTATAAAGCACTAAGTAATACCTTGATCAATTCCTTAAAACAATTCCTGTCATCCTTCCTTATGTTCCTTGTAAATGTGTCGTTCCTTTAAAAAATACTCCTCCAAACACTTTGTCAAACTTACATACGTACTTTGGCCATCATTCTCAGTTATTCTACACATTTTACAAGGCTGGCTTTCGTCTCCAAGAGTTTACACATGCTACACACTTCCTAACGCCCAAGTGGATTAATCACAGGAAAATTATATACATATATATATTCATTCTTACCCCCAGGCAATACATACAAGCTGTAACAGGCTGTTAATGGGCATCTAGGTCTGCCAGGCAGATGTGGTGGCAAAGTTTTATGACTTTTACCGCTCTCTTCTGTTCAGCTGTATTTTTTTAAATTTTGTGGCCTCAATTTAGCCAAGGGCAAGGTCTTATATACTAGCACATCCGCCGTATCGGATGGCATGGAGAAAAAAGGGTGTTAAAAATCTCAAAATGAGGCATAATTTTGCCTTCTGTTCAATTAGCAAAAATTATTATCTCAATTATCGTTCTTATTTATGGGGCGATTTTTGTCATTTAAAGCTTGAATTATTTTATGAATTAATTCTGTATTGATCTATCTACTAATTGGTTAGTTTGCAAAATGCATTTTAATATATGCATGCTTTAACTAGCTAAATTGGGACAAACCTGATGTAACGAAGCCCTTTCCCTCGATATTTCTATCTTACTAAAATACTATTCGAGAAAGTTTTTACACCTACCTCTAGCGTAAAATTCCCGTTGTTGAATTATATAATCCTTTCCGGTGATACTTCTTTATTCTTTCCAAAATTAAATGGCATTGTACCATCGGTTACACAAAATGGGCCTCTATGTTCAAGCCTAGTACGTTTTACAATACACACCAAGAATGACGCGTTTTCATTGGTTAGTGTATCAGAGAGTTCTCAACATATGGCGTGCGGTATGGTCAGATTTACTCCTAAGTATCCAGAAAACCGTGTTGTGAGACAGACTAAATCACGACAGTACCCTGCGGAACATGGGGTTGCAGCTGATGATGAAAATGTATATAAAAGGCCATTTTTTTCATCTTTTCACATGAGATCTCTGCTGCCTTCGCCTCGTCTTCTCCATGTTCTATTTGGCCTCCACCACCTCTCTTCCTTTGTGGGTTTCAATTAATGGCATGTCTAGATATGCTACTTCTTTGCATTATGAGGGTATGCCCTATCCATCCCCATATTCTCTGATTAATGTCCAGCTGCATGAGTTGCTGTCTGGATCTGTTCCACATGATTATGTCTGTATTATATTTGCCCCACTTGATACGAAGGACTCGACCGGGGCAAGCTTTTGGTGAATGTCTGGAGTCGGGGCATGGTTTCTGAGTGGCACGAAGTAGCGTCGTAGATGACCGGATCTGGGTCGTTTCATAACTCGATGATTGGGGACCCCCTCTTTCTATGGTCATTATTTAAATTACGTCCAGTACGCCAACCTCCCACCTCGGGGTCTTCCAGTGCCTTGTTTACGATGATGATTTGTGCACGTGACATCCTTGACGCTGCCAAACCAAAACAGAGTCCATACACTTGTTTGCTTGTGGTAATTCGTGAGATGTATTCAGACGCTCGTGTTTTATCAAGTGTGTCTTCCATGCAAGCGATCGAGTGTGGTCAGAGCTCGGCGCTTCCCTCCCCACACATTCTTTAGGCACCGCTCACGTTTTCTGTTATAGTCCTACTATGAACCATGACTGTTAACGTAGATTCAAGAACGAGTCTTGAAGCAGCGAATTCAGTGCTGGAAATTTGTCATCTGGGACAATGTAACACTAAAGTTGCAGTTTTGTGCAATCTCTGGAACATTGTTGCCAGAGTGTTGGTCACTGAAACCTTCCTCAGAATGAAACAAATAAATAAACTGTAGCACCAGATTAAAGGAAGACAGTAAGTTATTGCGGAAGAAGGATGAGACAACTGTAATTATGTCTGTAATTTTCATTCGTTCTGTATCAGATACAGAATTCTAAAAGGAAGTTCCATGGCAGATACTTCCGTAGAGGTGAAGAGTTAGACTGGTACCTTACCTCCCTGTCTTTGCCTTCCATAACTCAAGAACAGAGCCAGGTGCACATTTGAAATGAGTAGACAGGGAACGAACTCCGACAGGAATTACTCACCACAGACATATATTTAATTGTGTGCGAGACTATGTTCTGGTTAATATTTAACAGCTGTATACAACGAAAAATATTGTTATGTACCGAATATAGTTTTCCTACTGGCAGATCAGTTAATCTGTTTATTTTTTTTTTAAATTGGGCATACGCATGGTAAACTCTAGAAATTATTTCCTCATATAAAATGTGCGGTTCGGAAAGGTTTACTAAACACCAAGGTGGTACTGGAACTGAACTCCTGATCTAACTGCAGAATGGACCTCAATCAATCAATACCTTTTAGCTCCCCAAGGAGCATAGGCCTTCAACAAACACATGCCAAGTCCTCCTGTCTCGTGCCATCCGCTCAAGTTATTTCCCTCATCATTTTCACCTCTGTATCCAGTTCTCTTCTCCGTGTGTTTTTTGATCTAACTCTGCCTCTCTTTCACTGTAGATTCCAGAACAAAGACTGCCTTGTAATGCTATCAACAGGTTTCCTCAATGTGTGTCCTATCCATCGCCAGCGTCTTCTTCTCAACTCTTGTTCCACTGGCACTTGTCTGGTTCTTGTCATCAATTCCACATTTGTGACTTTGTCATACCATTTCAGTCTTTCTATTCTACGCAAGCACCCGTTTATAAAAGTTTGTAGCTTTTTGGTTGTTGTTTTAGTTGCTCTCCATGTCTCAGAGCCATACAATAGGACTGACTTGACATTTGAGTTGAAGATTTGTATTTTCGTGTTAGACTTGATTTCTCTTGTTCTCCATGTGTTTCCCAATGCAGTGAAAGCTCCTCTTGCTTTTTGTATTCTTATTTTGATATCACTGTCTGTCCCTCCAACTTTGTCTATATTACTACCAAGATATGCGTACAATTCTACATCCTTTAGTGGTGTTTCTTTAAGTTCAGCCTTGTTATCATTTCTTGCATTTATTCTTGTGACAGACAACTTAGCCGTCCCTGAATTTGTTAGTTGATGGTAAGAACCCTCTCATAACATCGGTACCCCTGAAATGTTGGATGATATGGTACGACCCTTCGTAACGACCCCTTCGGATAGCATCAGTGCCCCCGAATATTTTGGTAACTTTTCGTCAAACGGGATTTTTTTTCCACCTGGACTCATTAGCTATGCAACCTTTCCACGCAGATGGTCAACACGTTTGCTGATTAATATGTGGACAGTTTATCTACCGGTTAGGGAGCCGCGCTAGCGTAGTGGTTACCACACCGCTCTGGCGACCGGGTGATCCAGGATCAAACCCGGGTGACGGCATTTGAGGATTTTTCGTCGACCGGGATTTGGACTGGATTAACTCGAGACCCGGCGAGAACATTTAAAGGAGTGTCGTCGACCAGGGATTGGCGGCTCCTGAGCCGACCCAGCTGTAATGGGTACCTCCGAAATCGGAGAGTATTTGCCTTAATGGCGAGGGACACCTGTCTCTGTACAAGAAAAAAAAGGGATACTCACGTAAAATCAATGTCAGGTTAGACATAAATAATAACCTGAGATTTCGCCTCGAGTATTAGCGGGCGCACCAAAAAAAAAAAATCTACCGTTCATTCTGGTCATCGCATTGATTTAAGGAGAGGTTAAATCACGCCCACGAATATCTCTTGAGCAATCATATGCAGTTATTTTCATTAACTTGGCCAGTGGGGGGCGTTGCCAACATAAAACGATAGTAGCGACCACGATCAAAGACACGGAAGAGATCTCAGGAAAGACTAGCGGCACGCTATCAAAGAGGCAGTAGTGGTCCCTGAAACGCGACCCAAGTTTCCTGCCGGTATTTCGCATCTCGGTGTTAATCGCAGTGGGAGCGAACGGGAAAGCCGACGCGCACGCAACGAGCGGAGATACAGAAGACCAGGGGCGGCATCTCTCTTTAGTCTGGCGGTCAGATCCCCTAAAGTCTCATGAGATCTAAAAAGGTGTCAATTTTCTCATGTCCCACTCATCTTACATTCTATATTAAATATATACAGACCATGAAGAAATGCATGTTATCACTCGTTGGCCAGACCTTGACAGAAGCACTAGCTATATTTGAAATCGTGTTAGATTTTCCCCTGGATTTTCATATATTTGCAGTGAATTCTACTCTGTGAAAAACGGTAAAATATAATTGTGTAAAGTGATCAGTGGTCTAGTTCATTCATTCAATTTCACTGGATTTTGTGTTAATTTAAATCTATTAAATTAAACCATCTCAATAGTTCCAGTTGTAAATGTAATGATATATCTATTATATTATTTCAAAAGATAATAGATGCTTAAATGATTAAATTAACTTTTAAAAGTCGCGAAGGAATTTATAACTAATTGAGTTAAGTCATATATATAGATGTGTGTTTTAACCATTTAAACTCGCGAAGTGTCTTCTTAAATATATAATTAAATACGCGAGTGTATATTTATAGTCTTAACGGGAAATTCATCGCGCTTTGGAATGTTATTTGATTTTTCGGTATATTACATGTTTTTTTCTTTCATACAGAGTGATCGTAACCTGCGATCCCAGCAATAAAGAAATCATACATCTTAAACCTTCCAGACATATTGATGAAACATTTTTTAAATTTAATCTTGTGGCGGTCCGATGCGACCTAGCTATCATAATTATATGAAAGAAAGCCTACCCAAGAACATTTTAAAACAATCATAAAATTACATTACAATCTGTAAGATAAACTGGAAGATGAACAGTGCCAGTAGCGATATTTTATTTACTGCCCTACTGTGAGAGAGTACTTATTTACCTGTAACTGTGACTGGGCTAGTTTTTCCTCAATGGATTAAAAACCTACCGGTCAGTTGCTATCATCACGCCTTGAAGGAATTTTATCTCCAGCAGCGAAATTAAAGAGACCACTCCATCCTCACCCCTGTGTTGAATTGTGTCAGTGCCATCCCATAGACTCTTTTTTTATATAATAAAGCACAAGAACTCTTAGGCTTCAAGTCCGGCGATAAGTGGGAATATTTGCTATCAGCAAACCTCACTAAATCTGGGGCGGGACATCGAAGTACTAGACATTTTCTCATGTCAAGAGTGTAATTGCTGTTTATATAATTCTATGGATTGTCTGGTGCTGCAATCGGTAAGTGTGTGTGTGTGAGTGTATGAGTGTGGATCCTCACGCGCGTGCATGAATGACAGGAGATTAATTTTTGCAAACCATTTGTTAACTTGCCTACCGGGTAATACCTTTTTCTGTATACCCGGCATTGTTCCTTTAGGTGGGATATTTTGTTAACTCGGTTAAAAAACCCCTCCCCCCGTTTTATTTTTCTTAGTAAAGGGAAGAACAATTGGGAATAAAAGGATTTTTGTCTACCACCTATACTTAATATTGTAACACCTATTTCAGAGTAATTAAATTCACTGTTGGGTTACCTTACCTATGTTCCTGATAACTATCTATCTTTGAACTGGGTTTATCTTTGTCTAATACAAGCGGGAAACGCTTAGTCGATACCAATCATCTTCACCCCCCCCCCCCTCACCTTGTTATTTGTATTTTCTGTACTTATGATATTTTTTATGTAACACATGATAGTTTTTGTGATTGTTTTAAATGAGAATAAACCTTATAAACTTATTTAGTACTGTGTTGGAATACCCAAAGCCCAACAATTTCCCCTATCTGTTTAATATAGTTTGTATCTACGTGCGTCTGTGTGTTTGAAGCACCAAATCGGTGTGAGCGCAGGTGTGTATCTGGAAACTGGCAAATAATTGTTTGACCAGGAGAGTGAAGAGAAGATTGAGAGGAACGATTTGTCGTAAATAAGTCTGTCCTTACTCTCCCCAGCACTCCACCTCCAAATAAATCTGTTTATTACACCCTAGACACGCACTTTGTATATGGTTCGTACCCTACAGCATAATACAGGTTGAGATATCTTTCCAATAGCAGTGAAGTACCGCATAATTCATAAATTCGGTCTAGCAATAATTATCCATTCCCACCTTATTTTATATAACAATAAAAAAACAATAAATCTAACTCACCCTCATCCAATTAAATCTCTATATAAATTCAAACCTTCACAACCTTAAAAAAATGTTCATTTACCCATCTTATATCAACTCACATAAATACTCTCAGAGTTACTTACAAATTAAATTCAATATAACAATGACATCATACACATACACAATCCATACCTTTCTCTTTAATGATACTATATAATTGACCATATATTTTTAAAACAATTTTTAAACCATAAAAAATTTAGTTACAAAAAAACAACACACCATAATGATTACTCTAATACAAAAAATCAATATAACCTAATGTCCCTAATATAATTTTCAATACTCATTCTAAAATCTACTAACACTATCCAACTAATTCAGTTTACATAAATCCCTATAGCAACAGTTAATTTTATAAAAACACCATTACAAATAAACAATATTGAATATTAAAACATAATCTTCAATATAATTTACCCAACTATCTACTATAATACACTACTCTATTCAATCCTACATCAACTTCAAATTACAATTTCAGATTATTCAAAATATTAGAACCCTCCTTCTTCATTAGTCTAAAAATTTCATTATAGATACTCATTCAAATCTTCTCACCCCTATAGATCAACCATTACATCTTAACAAACATAATCTTCTCCCCACCCCCCCTCTCCTCCTCCTTATCTCATTCACTATAACCTATCCCTATCCTCCTCATATATTCCCTTCCTCCACCACTTCTCTCCCTCTCCTCTATCCTCCCCTTCTCTTTCCTCACTTTCCTCCTCTTCCTCACTACACAATCTCCCCCCCAATCCCACAAATTCCTCCCTACCATATCCCCTTACATCTTCTCTCCCCTATCTTCTCTCTCCCTTTCCCTCCCCCTCTAATCCCATTCTCAACCTTCAAACTCTCTACAGTATTCTCACACCAACTCAACCTTCTATCCTACCAACTTCCCCCTACACCCCTACACATTCCACACCTTCAACACACATCCCACTACACCATCCTCATACAAAATTCAAACTCTAAAACCACTACACCACCCATCTCCCCAATCCTCACCACTCTCCCAACTCCATTTCACTCCCCACATACATTTAACTCTATTAACCTATTTCCCAACACACACACCACTACCAACACCCTCCCATCAACATCCTATACCCCCCCCCTACATTTCCCCCCCCCCCATTCAACCCTCCATCATCCCCCTTCCAATCATCTCTTTAAACTCATCCCTCCCTCCCAAAACATCCCCCATACCCTCCCCCCCTGTCCCCCCAATCTCTCCCCCTTCCCCCAACCCCCCTAACACAACCTAAACACCCTTCCATCACAATTCCCCCTATCCATTCAAACAATCCCATCCACCAACC